>PVKP010006111.1:0-85130 GCA_004027715.1 Plecturocebus donacophilus | reverse complement strand
AAAAAAAAAAAAAAAAAAAAGAAAGAAAGATTCAGGCTGGGCATGGGGGCTGATGCCTGTAATCCCAGCACTTCAGGAGGCTGAGGCAGGTGGATCACTTGAGGGCAGGAGTTCAAGGCCAGCCTGGCCAACATGGTGAAACCCCATCTCTACTAAAAATACAGAAAGTAGCAGGTGTGCTGTGGTGTGCCTGTAATCCCAGCTACTCGGGAGGCTGTGGTGGGAGAATCACTTGAACTCCAGAGCAAAGATTGCAGTGAGCTGAGATCGTGCCACTGCACTGTAGCCTGGGTGACAGAGTGAGACTCCATTTCAAAAAAAAAGATTCTCTCTGAGGATAACTTCTAAACCGACTGTCAAGCCTAAGAGGCAGGGATACAACAAAAGAAAAATTCTGGATTTAACAAACTATAAAATCATATCTTTATATATTTATTTATAAGTAATATTTATTTATGAACTTCACGTATTTATTTATAAATATACTTATTTATAAATCTTATATACTTAGTTGCCTAATGTGACATTTATGAGATGCACACACACCAAACACTTGCCCAGATTTAGATTCATAATCATTAACATCATTTTTTATCACAGGATGCCACTGATCAAACTCCAACAGTGAAGTCTAAGCACAAATGTGGCAGCAGATGGTCCTTTAGATTCCAAAGTCAGAAGAACCTAATATCTGGCCTGACCAGGACCACATCTGCATCTCTGGTCTTGCTAACAGGGGTCAGTAAACTAACTCTGCCTGCTGAGATACAGCTGACATCCAACCTGGAGCTCAGTTCCCGACCGCTGCATCTCATGGATGTCACCATTTTCATGCTTTATATTTTATTAACAGTGTTCAGGATCTGCCAAAGATTAAAAAAACTCAGCACCAGAAACAGGAAACTGAAACTGACGTCAGACTTGCAAGGCAGGAGCTAGAAAATGTCCAAGTTCTAGAGCTCAACATAAAGGTCAAAAAGCCTCCAGATAAAGTTGAAACTAATAGTACCATGTTGACAATTAAATTTTTTAAATTCTGTGTGATCTAACACTCTAGGGGTCAAACGAAACATATCTGAAAGCTAGATTTCACCAGATGGGGCCACCCTCTCTGATCTATGGCCCTATTTGTAAGAGAGTGGCCAGGAAAAGATAAAAGGGACATATGGCAAGCGAGAGTAGCAAAAAAGATCCAGGGAAACTGATGTTGAAGTAGCAAAATCCTTAGTCCATACCTCATTCTGAAAAAAGGCATTCAGTCTTCTAGGCATGCAGGCAAGCCAGCCAGAAAAAGAGAGACAGCTGTAAGCCAGTCAGTTATCCTGCCTTCATGAATCACAGAGCCATGAGTGCCAGCCCAAGGGCCCCGCTGATAATGCAAGTCACTATCACTGGTGCTCAAGTTAAGTGTAGGCTTTCACAAGTATTTTCCTGATGGATTGTTTGTGAAAGGAAAATGATCATATAGGTTTATGCCCAGTTACAGATGGGAACAGTAAGAAGTTAAGCAAGATTTCCAACCCCTTGCCTTATCGAGTGCTCCATGCCTGTTCAGAGTGGAGGTCTCCATTTTATGCTCCTCAAGAAGGAGAACTTTCTTAGGACTTTTATTCCACTTAAAGGCTGATCAGAAACAGGTTGCAATGTATTTGTGTATTTCATAGAAAACGTTTCCAGGCCAGGTGTGGTGGCTCACTCCTGTAATCCCAACACTTTAGGAGGCTGAGGTGGGTGGATCACGAGGTCAGGAGTTCAAGACTAGCCCGGCCAAGATGGTGAAACCCCATCTATACTAAAAATACAAAAATTAGCAGGGCGGGGTGGTGGGCGCCTGGAATCCCAGCTACTCGGGAGGCTGAGGCAGGAGAATCACCTGAACCCAGGTGGCACAGGTTGCAGCAAGCCGAGATTGCACCACTGCACTCCAGCCTGGGTGACAGAGTGAGACTCTTTCAAAAAAAGAAAAAAGAGAAAGAAAAAGAAAAGGTTTCCAGTCAATCAAGTTTCTGGAGCATTCAGGATACTATAAAGCCTCAGTCTATCACAGTCTATCACAGGCTTGCTGTTTCAGGCTTTATCATCTTCACAAAGTCTAGTAAGCTTCCACTAAGTTAATAAACAAGAACTTGGCATAGACAGACCCAGGCAGAGACATAAGACATGAACTGGCAAGTAGGGGCCATGGTCCTCCAAGATAGAACTAGTCAATGGGTGGTTTTAACAGTTTCTAGTTGCCAGTTAATCTTTCAGACACGACTGAATAGCCACTCTTCCATTTCTTAGAGCTATGTTGGCAAACATGTGCCTCTACCCTCTTTTCCCAGCAGATGCCATTCATGATCAATCGATGTATTTCTATTCTACTCCCACTCAACCCAGATGAAGCCTCAGAATCCTCTCAAGGTAGTGCTCCAGGAAGTTAACTACCGGTCACTGAGAGCCAGAATTTGAGATGAACCTATTCTCCACATTTCTTATCCTCTAATGCAAAAGCCAAGTTAATATTAATTAATTAGCTATACTCGGATATTAGAAACAAAAACCTATGTAAATGTACTAAGTAACCACTGTATCTTTAGTTCTAGACCACTGAGGATAGATCATGAGACATAATTGCTGCCACCAACACGCATAGAGAAAGTTGAAGGATACTTAAGGGTGGAATATTTTTTCATATCAAAATTGGAGTGAGATATATTTGTCATGTCAATTAATGTACAAGGACCTATGACCATAAACTTGACTGAAATTGTAGTTCTGTGCCCTCTGATTGCCAGGGATGGCACTGTTATGGTCCTCTAGACTAAGCTTCATAAACATATGGGTTGTGTGTTTCTGATGTGGTAACCAATACATTCATTCCCAGTATTTAGCAAAGTGTGTGGCACATAGTAGAAGCTCAATAAATAGACACTCTCATTTCCTGCATTTTCTTAGGCACTAAACAGACCTACCCAGAGAACGCCTACATTTCCTTCTGTCTTAGAATATTTGATGAGGGCACCAACCCCACTAGAGTGAAAGTTACATGTCACAAAGCAGAGGAACTAAGATCAGATGAATAGGTGGTATGTGATTATGAAAAGCTCTAAAAATATGTACCTTATGCAATTAGGGTAAAAAGGTAACTGTTAGAGTAGACAGGAAGCCGTAAGCAGCTTGATTAAAAAGATGAAAAAATTTAAAACATACTTTGCTGAACCACTAGGAAACTACTGTTATTTTTATTCCAAGGACTAGAAAAGACTCTAATTATCTCACTGTTAATATGTCTGGGAATAACATGTCATTCTCTGCTTAAAATTGTTCAATAGTTCTTTGGAATTAAATGCAAACTTTGAAGCATTATATAAAAACCTCTTCCTGATCTAGTCCTCTCTTCGTTGTTACCAGTCTTGACAAAAATTCGGCAGGTCCTCCAATTTATCACCCCAGGGATAAGCCTTACCTCATTCTCTACCTGGATAATTACTATTCGACACTTGAGACACAGTTTAGGCATCACCTCTTGTGAGAAGACTTCTCCAATATTTCTGCTCACTCCGCTCCCACCCACAGCTGAGTTCTTCCTCTTAGCCCCCATGGTTTCATGTTCTAGCTGCTGTCATCGTATTGATCACATTGTGCTGGAATTGCCTGTTACCCCCGGTAGACCAGGAGCCTCTCAAGGGGAGGAACCTTTTCTCTCTGTATCTCTCAATGCCTGACACAAAGTACATGCTTAAAGGAGGTGGTAGAAAAATGGGAAGAAGAATAACAAGGAAAATCACAAGGGCTACTTCTTGATGTCTTTAAGTCAGTGAAGACTGTAATGCACAAAGAAGCCTCTATATCTATTCTGCCTGAAAATAAGTAATGAAATGGAAAGGTAGAAAGCTAAAGTATTACAAATAGTTTAAAGGCATTTGATAGAACCACTGAATATTTAGTAGAGTTTTCCTCAGCGTGCATGCTTAGAAAAATGTGCTTATATTTTTAAAGCAATCTATATGGAAAGTTCTGCACCCTAGAGTGGCAGCTATCATTAGTGTATGTGTCTCAGCAGAATACTAACAGAAGAAGTAAAAGCTCAATCACAAACTCCAGCATCATCATCTAAGAGATTGGCTGGCAAAGTTCAGTGCCATCACTACCTCCCACTCTGAGGCATGCTAAGGGGCTACTGGACACCTCTAATATGACAATGGAGCTTTGACTTGTCACAGAGAACACACAGGTGTTTTGAGAGAGTACCTCAGAGCCTTCATCCTCTGTACCTTGTATCAAAGAGCAAGAGAGAATCTCCAACAATGAAGCCTTTGGCCATAACTAGCAGCTTCTGGCTGCTAGCAGCTACGCTGAAAGAAAATAGATGACAATAGGCATGCCAAACACCTTTTGTAGAAAGAGCTCATATGAGAGGCTCAAAGACAAAAGAGTCAGGGAAAATACTGTAAAAAGATTCAGTGAAACAGAGCCTTTAAGAAGTCTAGCATAGCTGGCTGGAAACAATAGTAGCACATGAGGCAAGCAAGTACTGTACGCAGTCCAGGTGACAGAAGCAGTTAGTTCAGGACCATGCGTAAGACAGGACCTATCAAGAGGTGCAGGCCAGTGGGTAAGTTCCAGGAGAACTCTGGGGCTAAGAAGATAAGTGCGCATAGGGGCAACCGCTTATAATGTCAAGCCCACTAATTTATACAAAATACACGTGGACCAGGGCTGTATGGCTTCCTGATGGCTGAGCAACCCCCAAAGGAGATCTGCCCATCAGAAGCAATTACAAACTATTTCTTGCCTAGCCTGCGAAGCAATTCTGCTTCTAACCTAATGAGGGCTTTAATCAGATGGCTTTTCAAAGTGGTCCAAATAGCCCCTCTGTAATCAGCAAAAGAGATGGGGGAAAGTAATAGAAAGAATATGCCAGGCTGGCAGGTAGCTGATAACAGAATGATTTCCAACCTGGTGCTGGTACAGAGGCAGCAAATAAGAGTTGGGTTGAAACTGACAATATTATAGATAGAAATGCTAGGACTCAAAATAATTTTTTTCTAAAAAAGGTTTCTTTACATTTCGTTAGCTTAAAAATAGTCATGCAACAAAAGGCCCCCTCCTTTCTTGGGACTCCCTTTCAAGGTGATGGTATATAAGCCCAATACTTACACCTATGAGTTTGCATTGCCTTTAGTAAATCTGCAGAGACCTAGATAACCACTAGATGTCCCTTATGCCATGCAAAATCAACCTGAAATGAATTTCACTGCCAGTTACACAAATCACATTTAAAGATAGCTTTTCTAAGCCTTTGATCTTAAGTGCCAACTGTAATTCCTATGATGACTCACTCCTTTGCCTTATTTATATTGTGTCCACTTCAGTAGTATTTCAATAGTCTTTTATTATAAGATATAAAATTGTAGGCAGAGAATAGAAAACTATTATGAATTAAACTTTTTTTATATTTATATAAAGAAGAGGTAGAAACAATAGAGAAATAGATAGAGAGGAATATTGGAGAAAAGGGACATAGGGTGTCCAAAGAGGTCCAAAATTCATGATCACTTCTAGGAATCAAATAAGTTTTCATATAAAACCACAAGCTCAGACTAAAGTCAGATTCTCCAGACACTGGGTTCTTGTATTAAATAAAACTAGGTGTGATAAATAATTTTGATTTCACATGTCAAGTGTGATCAGTCACGAATGGTTGTCTATGACACGAAGTGGGAAAGACTATTGTGCTGTGATCAATGACCAATGCCTGCTATGGTTGTGGGAACTGGGAACAGTGGCTTCCATGATATGCATTTGCAGATATGTATTGCAGAACTTGGGTTAACCCCCTAACCCTAAGGGTCCCAGACTTGGGATGAATGTGGGTGATGGTGATGGTAGTGATGGCAGTCATAGTAGAAACAGCAATAGCTAATGTTAACAGAAAACTTCCTATGGGTCAGTCATTGTTCTTCGTGTTTCACATGTAAAAACTATTAATACAAATGTGAAATATATTCAAACCAAGATGTGACAGTACCTCTGAGAATAAAAGAAGGGGGCACTATTAACAATTCACCTGGACAGGAGATGTTACCCAGAACAAAGTGACCTGGAATAGATGGCCACCCTATTTGATCCTCACAGCCTGAGGCATGAGAAGCAGCATAAAATATAGTTAACAGCAAACATACTGAGTTGAAATATATTCTGAGTTGAAGCATATACTCTAAGTTGAAATTCCTGCTCTGTAACTTGTTGCTGTGTAATCTAGACAAGTTACTTAATCTCTCTATACCTCAGTTTCCTCATCTTTGAAGTGGGGTAACAATAGTACACTTTCCTCATAGGGCTGTTGAAATTCCTGCTCTGTAACTTGTTGCTGTGTAATCTAGACAAGTTACTTAATCTCTCTATACCTCAGTTTCCTCATCTTTGAAGTGAGGTAACAATAGTACACTTTCCTCATAGGGCTGTTGTGAGAATAAGAAGATTAAATATATATAACATGCTTAGACTATCTCCTGGCCCCTTGTATATGTTGATTACTATTATCCTCATTTTACAATTGAGAAAACTGGGAATCTGAGATTTTAATATCTACCTAAGCTCACACAGCTATTGGGTAATGGAATCAGCATGGAAATAGAGATAAGTCTGGCTTCAGAACCTATAGGCTCAACAACTATTACTATCCTGCCTCTCTACAATGGAAGAGAAACTACTATCCTTTAAGATGCCTTCTTTGATCACACTTCTTCAGCTAGCTGGATTATAAAAGAAGTTGCTAGAAAAATTGATCTATCCTGCCTGTAGCTCAAGATAGCAGATTACAGTCAAGTAGGCATGAATGAAGCATGTTTAGGAGCACCTGCCAAAGCCTTGAGGAAGACTCCTCCAAGGTCCATATCCTCCTTAGATTATATGAGAGAGGAGGAAAAGGTATGAAGGAGTCAAGATTTGCATCCCAATTTCAAGTACTGAATTTCTCTAATTCAAAAATTGGGGAAGTCCCTGCTCTAACCTTGCATGGGGTGGCCCACTTGAGCTCATAGTGTCCATTGACAGTAATCTCCCAGTGACAACCTAGATCCATTTTGGTTCTCCTGATGAGACAGATGGCAAGAGCTACTGCTGGACACAGAAGAGCAAGTGCCAAGCCAGCTGTGCACACCTTATCCTACAGAACTGGACCACAGTCTACCCACCACAGCCAGATGGTGGAAACTGACTGTCACTAATTCCTTGCCCAGAACTCAGACCAGCTCTTCCAGTTACTTACCAGTGCCTCAGTAAGTATTAATTAATGGTTTATTTTCATAATACGAGCTGGGAATGTTGCCATATACATCTGTTCAGTGGCATTAGGCTGACCTAAATTAGACCCTTCCAGAGAGCAGCCCCAAGCTTTTTTCAATGGACCATCAGTTTGGAAGTCATTTACTCCTGAGGTAGGTCTGTGAGCAAATGATGTTCTTAGAAGAACAAGCACTTTGAGTCTACAAAAAAAGAAAAGTATCTCTGTAGTAGGCTGAATAATGTTCCCCAAACATATCATATCCTAATCAGAACTGTCAATGTTACCTTATTTGGGAAAGGGTCTTTGCAGCTGTGATCAAATGAGGGATCTTAAGATAAGACTACCCTGTGTTCTCCAGGCAGGTCCTATATGCAAGCATTTGAATCCTTATAAGATGAAGGCAAAAGAAGATCACACGTACAGACAGAGAGAAGATGATGTGAATATGGAGGTAGAGATTAAGGCCCAGAAGTCGAGGAATATGGGCAGCTACCTGAGATGGAGAGTCAAGCAACAGATTCTCTCCTTGACCCTTCAGAGGATGTGCAGCCCTGCTAACACCTTGATTTTAGCCCAGTGAAACTGAGGTATGACCTCCAGAATTATGAGAAAACAAATGACTGTTTTAAGCTACCAAATTTGTAGTAATTTGTTATAGCAACCATAGGAAATTAATACATCCTCCCTCTGCTGCTCATTCTTCAGCTCCTGCTAGACTTTGACTTGCAATAAAAAAACCCCAGGACAGAGCTTGCATCCTTGGAGGCTTGCTATACATGGACTGCTCAGGTTTATGGAGAAAGAACCAACTTAGAATAGAAAATTCTCTAGGACTATCAATACTAGGAATCCATTCCTAAGATGCATCTAGTATCTGACGTTTAAATTTCCAGCTAAACTTAGCTTCCAGGTTTTTGACCCCAAGCTTCATCAAGTACATGCTTATGCAGTACAGAGAAGCTGCCTGACTTTCATAAGGCACCGTAACTTGAGTTCGACTAAAAGCAAAAATTAAACATGCGATCAGAGTATGAAGTATTTGTAATTCATTGTGCTAGAGACTATCTAATTCTTAAGACACAATCTTTTTGCTGAAGAACTTAGAATGATCTGGGGAAGATAGATATGTATATCATTATTCAGTCACTATTTATTGAGCAACTATTATACACAAAGAACCATGGAGGAAATGTGGAGTATACAAGCATAAAAGAGTCACTGGCCCTTCCCTAAAATAACTTACTCTATTAAAAGAAACAGACATATACACATTTATTCAGTTTTTCACACACTCAGTGTCATGCTCTGTGGAAATACAAAGATTAAAAAAAAATACTGCAAGTAAGCCTTCTTTTAGAAGAGGAGACAGTCAGAAATTCAAAATGAGTAATTTGCATGATAGAGGTTTCTAAAAAGGTATTTCCAAATTACCATGAAATCAGGGATGAGCTCTTAATTCAAGCTGTGGGTAGGGGGAAGAGGCAATCAGAAAATGTCTTTCAAAGAAGGATGGAGTACTAAGGTGAGACCTGAAAATGAGTGGCATTAGCCAGGTGAAAGAGGAAGGCGAGAGAAATAGCATGAATGGTGAGAAACCAGGGTGAGAAATCCTGGCATATTTATATTCTCAAGAGTAATCAATATGGCTAAATTGCATGAGTACAGTGGGAGTGACAGTGGAGGTGAGGCTGAACAGTGCCCCAGAAGACCTCCTGCACCCAGCTGATGTAGAACTTTTAACTTGGTCCTAAAGGCACTAGGGAGTCGCTCTGGTTCAGAAGAGTGATGAGGTTAGGTTGGTATTATATAAAAGATTAACCTGGTGGCCATATAGGAAATGAACTAAAACAAAGCAAGAGAACACACACACACACACACACACACACACACACACACACACACGCACGCATGCACCAGAAAATCAACTTGAAAATCCACAACATGGCATATATAAGACCAAAAGTATAAAATACTTTGGAAGGAATGATTATTGGCTTGGGAATTATATGTGTGTTTTGGGGGAGAAATGCACCAAATAAACAAAAAATTGATGATTAAATTGATAAAACTGGCTCATATCAAATCACAGTCTTAAGTACAAAGCTGAAGACCAAGTATCTAGAGCAGGTATAAGCAGCAGAAAAAAAAAAAGTTTTCTGAGAACTACATGGCAACTGTGTATAAAGTATTAACAAAAAATCCAAATAAGAGGAGGTAGTGCCCAGGCCTACCGCAGTAGCAGTAATGATGAAAAAGGAGAGGAACTGCCTAGAAAAAAACATAAGAGGTATAGCTGATGAAGCTTGCCAACCTGTTGAAGACTGTGGAAATGCTGTCTGGCCAGGTCTATTAAGGCATCCAGTTTTCCATCTAAGACTCACAGTGAAGGATAGATACTAAGTGCCTAGAACTGTGTCACGTGCTTTCTTTCTTTATTTTTGTTTGTTTTGTTTTGTTTTGTTTGAGGTGAATAATGGCATCCTCCTCTGGCCTAATCACAGGCTGCCTTGAAGAAAATACTAACAACATGGCCTATTATATCTGAAAGATTGTTAGTATCTATCCAGGGTTCTCTCGCTCTTATTAAAACCATGAATGTGCAAAACAGAAAAAAGAAAAAAGAAAAAAAAAGTTGAGAATCTGACTAGAGTGTCCCTAGATCTAGGTCAAAGAGAGTCAAGGCATCCACCTGAATTCTATCAAAAAACCTAAATCTATTGCTTATCTTGGTATCTAATAATGAGCAGTGAAAGCTGAAAGTGACAACAGGATAAATTGAGACACTTAGCTTTTATTTCTTTGGCTTCTATCACAGGATTAAACTTGACTGTTTGGCTAGCAGGTACAGTTCCAAGAAAAAACAATAAAGGAATTTTATTCAACCACCGATGATATAGGAGGGAATTTTTACAACCTCTGGAGCATTCTAAATACTGTTTTTTTAACTTAGTTGCTTCCTAAGATAAAACATATTTAACCCATGAGCAAATAATTCTAAAATAATATTACTGATGTTCTAGTACTTAAATTTAAATAGGCCTCCATTCTCATAGTATGCAATATTTGCACAATAGCTGGCATTTCTATCACTCCTTCCTCAACATCCTCTTTTCCTGGGTTTCCTGACTGTACACTTTTCAAGTAACTATTTGATTACTCATTTCTGCCTCTCATTTTCAGACTCATTTTCTGTCATCAGCTCCTTTTCCAAATTTCTTAAAAAGAGGCTTTCCCCAAGCATCTGATGAAGGCTCTCTTTCCTGTTTTCACTGCTGTTTCTTGGTAATTTCACTCAGTAATACATATTTACTTCTGGATCAAAACTCCCTCCACACCTTCAGGCTTCAAATCTGAATTGTCTGCTAGAACAATTCACCAACGAAAAATTAAAATTCTCTACAGAGCCTTAAAATCAACCTGCCTAAAAGCAAACTCATCAGTTTCTCCTCCCAACTTCCTTTTTTCTATTAATGGTCACCAAGCTCAAATTTGTGTAGATGTATCAGATCCTTCTCTCTTCATTGTCCCAGAATTAATGTTTTACTAAGTCCATTCAATTCTATATCCAATCCTTTTCACATTCATTTTCTCCACTCTATTCCTTCTGACACTGGTTCTATTTAAGACCATATTTTATTTATTTACCCAACAAACAACTATGGAGAGTTTACTGAATGTTAAGACATGGTCTCTGACCTTAAGAAGTTTACAATTTAAAGTCAACAGGACAGAAAATTAACAAGGATATCCAGGACTTGAACTCAGATCTGGACCAAGCAAACCTAATAGACATCTACAGAACTCTCCACCCCAAATCCACAGAATATACATTCTTCTCAGCACCACATCACACCTACTCTAAAATTGACACATAATTGGAAGTAAATCACTCCTCAGCAAAGGCAAATCATAACAAATAATCTCTCAGACCACAGTGCAATCAAATTAGAACTCAGGATTAAGAAACTAACTCAGAACCACACAACTTCATGGAAACTGAACAACTGGCTCTTGAATGTTGACCAGATAAACAATGAAATGAAGGCAGAAATAAAGATGTTCTTCAAAACCAATGAGAGCAAAGACACAATGTACCAGAATCCCTGGGACACATTTACAGCAGTGTCTAGAGGAAAATTTATAGCAATAAATGCCCACATGAGAAGCAAGGAAAGATCTAAAATCGACACCCTATCATCAAAATTGAAAGAGCTACAGGAGCAAGATCAAAAAAACTCAAAAGCTAGCAGAAGACAAGAAATAACTAAGATCAGAGCAGAACTGAAGGAGATAGAGATACAAAAAAACCTTCAAAAATCAATAAATCCAGGAGCTGGTTTTTTGAAAAGATCAACAGAATAGACCACTAGCCAAATTAATAAAAAAGAAAAGAGAGAATTATCAAATAGATGCAATAAAAAATGACAAAGGAGATATCACCACAGATTCCACAGAAATTTACAAACTATCATCAGAGATTATTACAAACAACTCTATGCACATAAACTAGTAAACCTGGAAGAAACGGATAAATTCCTGGACACTCGCACCCTCCCAAGCCTAAACCGGGAAGAAGTCAAAACCCTGAATAGACCAATAACAAGAGCTGAAGTTGAGGCAGCAATTAACAGCCTGCCAACCAAAAAAAGCCCAGGTCCAGATAGGTTCACAGCTGAATTCTACCAGGCATACGAAGAGAAGCTGGTACCACTCCTTCTGAAACTATTCCAAACAATCCAAAAAGAGGGAATCCTTCCCAAATCATTTAATGAGATCAACATCAACCTGACACCAAAACCTGGCAGAGACTCAACTAAAAAAGAAAACTTCAGGCCAGTATCCATGATGAACGTAGATGCAAAAATCTTCAATAAAATACCGGCAAACCAATTGCAACAGCACATCAAAAAGCTTATCCATCATGATCAAGTAGGCTTCATCCCGGGGATACAAGGCTGGTTCAACATACGCAAGTCTATAAATGTAATTCACCACATAAACAGCACCAAATAAAAAAGCCACATGATTATCTCAATAGATGCAGAGAAAGCCTTTGACAAAATTCAACAGCCCTCTATGCTAAAAACTCTCAATAAACTAGGTATCGATGGAATGTATCTCAAAATAATAAAATCTATTTATGACAAACCCAAAGCCAATATCATACTGAATGGGCAAAAACGAGAAGCACTCCCCTTGAAATCTGGCACTAGACAAGGATGCCCTCTCTCATAACTCCTATTCAATATAGTATTGGAAGTTCTAGCCAGAGCAATCAGGCAAGAAAAAGAAATAAAGGGTATTCAATTAGGAAAGGAGGAAGTCAAATTGTCTCTATTTGCAGACAACATGATTGTATATTTAGAAACTCCATCGTCTCAGCCCAGAATCTCCTGAAACTGATAAGCAACTTCAGCAAAGTCTCAGGATATAAAATCAATGTGCAGAAATCACAAGCATTCCTATACACCAATAATAGACTTAAAGGGAGCAAAATCAAGAACAAATTGCCATTCACAATTGCTACAAAGAGAATAAAATACCTAGGAATACAACTAACAAAGGATGTAAAGGACCTCTTTAGGGAGAAATACAAACCACTGCTCAAGGAAATAAGAGAGGACACAAACAGATGGAAAAACATTCCATGCTATGGTTAGAAAGAATCAATATTGTGAAAATGGCCACATTGCTCCAAGTAATTTATAGATTCAATGCTATCCCCATCAAGCTACCTATGACCTTCTTCATAGAACTGGAAAAAACCACCTTAAACTTCTTATGGGACCAAAAGAGAGCCCACATGGCTAAGACAATTCTAAACAAAAAGAACAAAGCTGCAGCCATCATGCTACCTGACTTCAAACTATACTACAAGGTTATAGTAATCAGAACAGCATGGTACTGGTACCAAAACAGAGATATAGACCAATGGAACAGAACAGAGGCCTCAGAGGCAATGCCTCACATCTACAACCATCTGATCTTTGACAAACCTCACAAAAACAAGCAATGGGGAAAGGATTCCCTGTTTAATAAATACTGTTGGGAAAACTGGCTAGCCATATGCAGAAAGCAGAAACTGGACCCCTTCCTGACACCTTACACTAAAATTAACTCCAGATAGATTAAAAAACTTAAACATAAGACCTAACACCATAAAAACCCTAGAAGAAAACCTAGGCAAAACCATTCAGGACGTAGGCATAGGAAAGGACTTCATGACTAAAACACCAAAAGCATTGGCAGCAAAAGCCAAGATAGACAAATGGGATCTAATTAAACTCCAGAGCTTCTGTACAGCAAAAGAAACAATCATTAGAGTGAACCAGCAACCAACAGAATGGGAAAAAATTTTTGCAATCTACCCATCTGACAAAGGGCTAATATCCAGAATCTACAAAGAACTGAAACAGATTTATAAGCAAAACACAAAGAAACCCACTCAAAAGTGGGCAAAAGACATGAACAGATACTTCAAAAGAAGACATATATGAGGCCAAAAAACATATGAAAAAATGCTAATCATCATTGGTCCTTAGAGAAATGCAAATCAAAATCACACTGAGAGACCATCGCATGCCAGTTAGAATGACAATCATTAAAATATCTGAAGACAATAGATGCTGGAGAGGATGGGGAGAAATAGGAACACTTTTACACTGTTGGTGGGAGTGTAAATTAGTTCAACCATTGTGGAAGACAGTGTGGTGATTCCTCAAGGACCTAGAAATAGAACTTCCATTTGACCCAGCAATCCCACTACTGGGTATATACCCAAAGGATTATAAATTGTTCTATTATAAAGACACATGCACACGTATGATCATTGCAGCACTGTTTACAATAGCAAAGACCTTGAACCAACCCAAATGCCAATTGATGATAGGCTGTACAAGGAAAATGTGGCACATATAAACCATGGAATACTATGCACCCATAAACAATGATGAGTCTGTGTCCTTTGTAGGGACATGGATGAATCTGGAAACCATCATTCTCAGCAAACTGACACAAGAACAGAAAATCAAACATCACATGCCCTCACTCATAGGCAGGTGTTGAACAATGAGAACACATGGACACAGAGAGGGGAGCATCACACACTGGGGTCCGTTGGGGGGGAAATACAAGAGGAACAGTGAGGGTTAGGGAGGTTGGGGAGGGATAACATGGGGAGAAATGCCAGATATAGGTGAGGGGGGGATGGAGGCAACAAACCACACTGTCATGTATGTACCTATGCAACAATGCTTCATGTTCTGCACATGTACCCCAGAACCTAAAGTGCAATTATGTATATATATATATATATATGAAGTTTACAATTTATGAGAAGTGTTACACATATAAACATATGTGTACAATGATGTTAAAAGAGAAATATGGATAGCATGTAAGGGAGACTCCATGTAGATAGAAATGGTCTATTCTGTCCTAGAGAGATGGAATCTGGATTAAGTCTCTCATTGACAAGTACGATCTAACTTCTGAACTAGTCCTAACTCTGACTTCAGTGTCTCCCTCCTTCAATCTATTCTTCACAATGCTATCCTATACCTGGTCTATGATCCACAATTTTCGTAAGCACAATAACTAAGATGCGAGAAGACTGGAGGAGATGCATGCGAATAGGAAGGATCATTGGAGTGGAATAAAACAAGAGGCAGGCACAAGTTAGGAGGCTATGAAGGTAACCCAGAAAACAATGATGAATGTTTGAAATAAGGAGGTAGCAATGGCAAAGATGGACATGATTCAAGTCAACATGCCTTAGGAACAACTGGACCTTGAAGGAATGTTTAAGGAAAGAATAATTGCTTTGAGGTCTCTAGGGTAACTAGGTAGATGTCAAGTCACCGATAGAAAGAATTGAGTTGGAGGAGTGAGAAATGGTGGGGAGTAGGGGACGAGGGAGAGAAGGATGGACACCCAGAAGGAGGGCCAGAGAGAAAGAGGAAAGGGGAGAGGGGAGAGAAGTTAAGAGAGAGAGAGAAAGAGAGAGAGAGAGACCAAGCTACCCAACAGATCACCAGAATTAAGCTAAATTATACTCCAGAGAAGGGGTGACAATAACACCACATTGCTCCAGGCTAGAAGAAAGAAGAAGCCCGTTTTCATTTGATATTAAGATATTGAGTCCTTTGGGAGGCTGAGACAGGTTGATCAGCTGAGGTCAGGAGTTCAAGATCAGCCTCATCAACATGGAGAAACCCCGTCTCTACTAAAAATACAAAATTAACTGGGCATGATGGCACATGCCTGTAGTAGTAATTCCAGCTACTCAGGAAGCTGAGGCAGGAGAATCACTTGAACCTCGGAGGCAGAGTAGCGGTGACCGAGATCACACCATTGCACTCCAGCCTGGGCAACAAGAGAGAAGTTCCATCTCAAAGAAAAAAAAAAAAAAAAAAGAAGAAGAAGAAAGAAAAAGAAAGATATTGAGTCACAATTTTTTCTGCACCTATATTCCTATGCTACTTATCTACATATGTTTCTTATAGCCAACTAACCTAAATAGAAAAAAATTCTGCCAAATTATTCTAGTGACACCATATATTTGTGGTCTTAATCTCTTGTATTCCCTCTGAGCACTTCTTTTCCATCCTCGTACTCTTGTAACTTTCCTAGGAAATTTAACTGAAAAGGACTTAGGGCAGAAACTACGCCCATGTTTGAAGTAAGCATTTAATAAGTACTCGAATAACCAGAAGTGCTATAAAAATGTTCTATTATACTAAAATGAATGCCCCTCAGGAGTTCTAACCAAATTATGAAAAAATAGCTCTAACTGAATTATTAAAATACCAAAATAATTAATTTAATGAAGTCTGATGGTGATGATTATTTTGCTAATGCTAATCATGAATGAAGACGGTGATGGAGAAGGAGGTAAAAAGGAAGAAAAATACAATGATGAGTATGGCACTAACTGTATCTTTAAGTCGTTTTTAGAGAAATTTCAAAATAATGAGAGAAAACAGTAACGAAAAGAATAGAAAAGCAAAGAGCATCAACCCACTGATTTGAGATTTAAAAAACCTTTAATCCTACCTTTATTCCACAGTTCTTAGATTATATATTTAATTAACTACAGAACAGTCCCCTTCAAATTTGGCCAGAGAGTACAGAATATGGACTACATATATCCAGGAACATAGAAATGGAAGAAAAACCTCTTGCAAAAATACTGAAACTTTCTTTCCTTAATTTCTAAGACATAATCTATTTTTTTCTCCTGATTTTATTAATGTGAGTGTTCCCTAGGGCTCAGCCTTCATCTCCCCACTCTTTTTTCTCTATACTTTCTCTTTCCGAGCTCATCTACATTTGCAGTTCTGACTCTTTTCTCTATGCAGAGGGCTCCTCTGTGTTTATGCCAGCACTGGTTTTTCTCTGTGTCTGACTTATATCTCCAACTAATATCTGAGTACTTTTCATTTGAATACCTTTTTATCAGGTCAATATATTTCAAAAGACAAAACCATCATCTTGCCCACACACTTGCTCCCTTTCCTGACCACTCTATCTTCTTGACACCATGTCCCTTTTTACTACTGACCCCACTTTACTGCTCTGATTACAGCACAACTCTTCCAAAAGTTGTCTATGCCAATTTTCATCCATTCCACACTCACCATTTGCTTCTCAGCCGCCTTTAAATTACCCTCTTCTTTGTACCACACCAGTAATGTGATGGTCGACAGCTTGCCAGAGCCAATAATTAATTCTCATTTTCCTTGACTTCTCAGCCCTCTCTTTTTCTCACAATACTTACTTATTGAGGCCTTTTAAGAACCAATACTATCTTGCGTTTCTGTCTACCTTTCAAACCTCTGTCTTGTTATTTTCTTTGTTGGTTTTCCCTCTGTAAAACCTCTACCTGTTAAAAGCCCTCACGTTCTGTCTTTGGATTCCTTCTCTACAGGAATTCCTTCTCTATAGGAATCCAAAGACAGAACATGAGGGCTGTCAATGGTACCTTGTAAGTCCCAATACTTTAAGTATCATATGCTTGTTGCTGATGCTCAAATTTATTTCTCTACTTCTAGATTTTTTCTGATCTTAAGAATCGTATCTCCAAGTGTCTTCTTGACATTTCCACTCAATAGGCTTTTAAACTAAACAAGGCTAAAAGAAAGGAATATGGATTTTACTTCCCCCAAGCTCATTCGTTTCAAATATCCCCACTTGGATAATGCCATTAACAGTTTTTCAAACCTGGAAGATACTATAGAGTCATTGGCACTGCTTTCTGAGTAGGTTCTAATCCTTTGTCTCCTGGCACAAGACAGGTTTGTATTTACTGGCCCCTTGTGCAGGAGGGGAGCCATGTGATTACTGCTGGCCAGTCAGTTGGAGCAGAAGTGTTATGTGTCACATCTAGGCCAAACGTTTAATCATTCCCAGTGTGAAACCCTTTAAATTGTATTTATCCCTTTTCAATGTCAACTGGCAATGTTCCAGTTAGTGGCTACCCTGCCATCTCATGTCCTAGGGTAAGAACAACAATAAATAAAGCAAAACTACCAGCCAAAACACAGGGATATAAAAATTACTGAAAAATAAAGCTCTTTTGTATTAAGCCTCTGAGATTTTGGCATAGTATGTTGCCACAACACAGCCTAGCTTAACTTGACTAATAAAGATATCCTCCATTACTCACCTGGCATACCCAATATACAATTCCTCAATAAATCCTGTTGACTCTACCTCCAAAATATATCCCACAGTCATCTACTTACCATTCCCATCACTGCTACTCTAACCCACATGGCTATGTTTACTTCCCTGGGTGGCAGCCACAGCCATCTACATATCTTCTGTCTCTGCTAGTGCACACCATGCTCCATGCTTCATAGAACAGCCGGGGAGGGGCGGGGGGAGGTTTCCTAATTCAGACCAGTCACTTGCTTGCTACATAATGCCTGATGGCTTTTCATTGTAACCAGAATAAAATCCAAACGTCTTACCATGGCTTAAAGGCTTTACGTAACTTGACCTTCCTTAATTTGTTCTTTTTCATGTTCCTTGAATTCAACAAGCACATGAATCTCAGGTTTCTGCATCTGCTGGTCCTTCAACTTGTTGTCAAGCAAATTCCAGATCCCTATCAACTCCCCTTTGTAAAACACACTCCATCATCTCCTACTCCCTCATCATGCTTTATTTTGTTTCCTCTTCTCAAAGCATTTATATCACCATACATAACTTAGATTTACTTGCTTGCTTGTTTCTCCACTTACTAGAATGCAAGCTCTGTGAAAGCAGGGACCCCTGATGTTATTACTATTGTTGTTATTCATTGCTGAATGCCTAGGCTCAGCAGAAAGTCATATTTAGTGAGCTAGAAGTGAACACAGGGAATTATACAAAACTTCCCTATATTTCTACTTCCCCAAGCATCAAGAGTTCTGCTGAGACTTCAGAGTGTTCCCTTGGGGGTGTTCAAGTTTTTGGATTTTTGAGTTATTAGATTTTAATTTTTACATCATATATATTTTTACTAATATATACAAAGATACATACATACACTGGTAACATCTAAACACAGAAGCATGCACACACACGCAGACACCCACACATTACTAATCTGTATGCTAGCTGGGTATTAGCAACTGGATTTCTCAATACGAGGGAGACTGTTTGTGGCCAATCCAATTCACTCTTATTCTCTCTCACCAACGGCAAACCCTGCTTTCCAGGAGGCGTCTTCTTTTCCAATGTTGTGCTCCACCATCAAAGCAGACAATTAATGGCAATTTCCCTCTGTGAGCGAGATGCTGTCTTGGCAGAATCCAAGAGCTCCTGACAAGTCCTAATAAAGTCTTTTGTTCCAATAAAGAACTGTAAAGTTATTCCAGAGAAATGGTACATTGGGAAATAACAGATTCTGCTAGTGCCAAGAGAATATAGTCATCATTCATTTATCTATCTACTCATTAGGCAAATAAATGTGGAAGCCATGCCAGAGAGAAAAGTAAGTTATTCATTCAACAAACATTTATTGAATTAAAATACTAAGTGCCAGGAAGTGTTCCAAAGTAGACAAAACACATAAAGTTTTACTTTCATGAACTTTAAAATCTAAGGGGATGGGGCAAATAAAGAAGTGTATTTATGGCATGTTAGATGGTGATGGGCAAGCTAAATGGAAGGAGTGCTGGGACAGGGTGGAGGCTTATTCTGTCTTTATTTGTACAGGGCAGTCAGGAAAGGCCTATAAAACAGTGATAAGGCTGGGCGCAGTGGCTCACACCTGCAATCCCAGCACTTTGGGAGGCCAAGGAAGTTGGATCACTTGAGGTCAGGAGTTCGAGACCAGCCTGACTAATATGGTGAAACCCTGTCTTTACTAAATACAAAAAAAAAAAAAAATTAGCTGGGCATGGTCGTGCGTGCCTATAATCCCAGCTACTCGGGAGACTGAGGCAGGAGAATCGCTTGAACCCAGTAGGCAGAGTTTGCAGTGAGCCAAGACTGCGCCATTGTACTATATAGCTTGGGCAACAAGAGCAAAACTCTGTCTCAAAAAAAAAAAAGTGACATTTCTTCACGGCCTTGGAAACATGGGAGAACAAGCATGTAGACATTTGAGTAAAGAGAATTTCAAGCAGGCAGACGATAGTAAGGACAAAAGTCTTGAGTTGTCATGTGAATAGCATGTTCAAAGAACATCAGGGAGGTTGGTGTGGCTGGATCAGAGGGAACGAGAAGGCTCACAGTGGAGATGAGGATAGAGAGGCAGCAAGGCCCAGGTCCTACAAGGTCTTATAGGACTTTTAGAGCTTGAGCTCTGATTCTGAGCAAGATGGAAAGCCACCAGAGGGTTTTGAGCAGATAGGGGTGTATGTGCCTTTTATGTTTTAAGAGGAATACTGCAGCTGCTTGGGAGCTATAGACTTGGGAAAGAGGGAGATCCAGGGGCAAAAACAGAAACAAGGAAAACATTTAGAAAGTTGCTGCAGCAATGGAATGAAAAATGATGGTGGTGTAGGCTAGGGTGTCATACTACAGCCTTTACTCATGTCCAGATCACTGTAATGGCTCCTCCTCTGTGGTCCTAAAGCACTGAGGAAATGCCTTGTTAAAGTACTTCTCAATTTGCATTATAACCCTTGTTTACTTGGTGATTTCCCTCACCAGAGTTAAAGCTCTTCAATTTAAAAAGGTACGTTCTAGCTGCCTTTCACCTTTGCCTTCATACATTAGGTGCAAACAAATAACAAGCCCAAAATATGTAAAGCATAATAAAAGTTAATTAACTTTTGGCAAAATAAGCAGCACAATGAAGTTGCATGATATTTATGTATAATGTCACAAATTCAGCTTTCAGTGCTCTTGGGGAAAAACTTAGAGGGAGTAGGATATTTTGTTGTTGTTTTTGGGACAATGTCTTGCTCTGTCTCCCAAGCTGAAGTGTAGTGATGCAATCTTGACTCACTGCAGCCTGGAACTCCTGGGCTCAATGGATCCTCATGCCTCAGTATAGCTGGGACTATAGGTGTGCTCCACCCTGCCCAGATAATTTTATTTTCTATTATTTTGTAGAAACGGGGACTCACTATGTTGCCCAGCTGGTCTTGAACTTCTGGCCTTGAGTGATCCTCCTGCCTTGGCCTCCCAAAATGCTAGGATTACAGGTGTGAGCCATTGTGCCTGGCCTGAGAATTTTCTATTTACCACAAAACCCTTGTCCTCATTCCAAGTAGACCTGACTTCCATGTCTCCTGGAAAGGGATATCTCAGAAGAAATTCAAAGCAAAATAAATAATGCTAACTCCTGGCTTTGGAGCTTTCAAGGATTCTAATTTACCAGGGGTCTAAAAGACTTATCCAGGCCAAATTTGATTATAAGCACTTTTGAACCTCATGTGCCAATTTCAGAATGTAATCTCCACATAAGCTGGCTCTATTGCGCCCCCTCGTTAGAGGCCTCTGTTACACCACACATCTAGGGCCTGCCTGTAATACTTGCCAAAGATCCATAGACCCTGACTGTTAGACCTGGCTTCCTTCCAAGGTCTTTCAACTCCAAGATAAGTATCGTTAATACAGCCAGAGAAGAGAGGCCCCCAAATAAGATGTAGTCCATTATCAAAGCCTAAGGGACAAAGACTTAAGAAGATAATACGATCTCGAAGTAGAAAAGCAAGACTATTCAATAAATGGCATTATCCATCGTTTAGAGTTAACTAAGAAGTAAACCATCCTTAAAAACTGTTGACATAAATACTGCTGGTGTAAGATTCAACCAGGGAATCATCAGTCTAAGATGTAACTAATATAAAATAAATACAAAATTTGGAAATTTGACTATATCATAAATTATGAAGTAAGTGAATCATGACAAAATATTCTGTTGACCAATAAATAACTCTAAAAGAAGAACTCTTTGGAAAGTAAACTTTTGTCACTCCAAAAGCATTCCTTTTCCTGACATACAAAATTCTCAACGACTTGGTCCCCAGCTGCCTTTACCACACATAAAGATCCTCTCCTCTCTTAGAATATACTCACTGTCACTGATACAGTGCAATCTGCGGAATGTTGCTCCACTTATCTGAATCTCAATCACACGTCAAAACCTATTTATCTGTATTTACTTATTTTTACTAGTCTACTCTTCTATGTTCTGCTTTGTGAAGCTGGGGCATTCTGTAGCAGAATAGGATGGTTCAGTGTGTTTTTCAACAAGCTAAATAAAGTACCTCTAATATGGAACAGCATCTCTTGCTCTGATTTTGTAACTCAAACGTTAGACAAACTGCCTCAAACTGACCACAGGCTAATCCAGGTAAATGACTGGGTGTCACAGGTATGAGGAAATGGCTACTCTGGATAATTTGTACATTTTTAATTCTCTAGAATAGCGTTGCCCAATAGCAATATAAAGTAAGTTACACATGTAATTATAAATTTTCTAGTGACTACATCTTTTAAAAGTAAAAAGAAGCTAATTATGTTATTTTAATAATACATTTTACTTAACCTAATATAGCCAAAATTTCATCATTTCAACATGTAATCAACATAATAAATTTTTTGCAAGATTTTTCCCTTTTTTGGTATGAAGTTCTTCAATATATAGTGTGATTTTAAACTTATAACACACCTTAATTCAGACCAGGCACATTTCAAGTGCTCAGCAGCCAGATGTGGCTTGTGGCTACTGTACTAGACAGCAAAGCTCAGGGATGATTTTCTACTGTGGTATTCTGATACATTACTAAGTCACTAGCAAATTTTTGTTAGTCTGAAAAATAATTCCTCGCTTTCTGATCATACTTGATGAATAGCTAGTGAGGAAGTGGAACACAACGACTATGATCATGGGCTTGGAACCCACGAGAAGGTGGATTTTAATCCCAGTTCCAAACGCAAATCAGCAGCATGACCTTGGGAAAGCCATCTTTGTGCTTTAGATCCTTTTCCCACACCAGCGCCACCCACCCAACCCCTATCCCATCCCCAGTGACAGTGCAGTATCTATCCCCGAGCTACTGTGAAGACTGAATCAGTTCCTACAAGTAAGCACTGAGGACACTGCTTAGCATACAACAGTCACTTAATGTTGACCATTATTGTTAGCTAAAATCGAAGCTCTGAGGCTGTAGCACTGAGGACTAGCCTATAGTTGAAATGATTCCACAAGGGTATAGGCAGCTGCCTTAACAGGGTCCAGGTTCAAAAAACCCAATGACTGTCAAGGTGTCATATTTGGTTCCTTGGGGTTTTTATTTCCTCAATAAAAAGTATCAGCAGTGGGTGCTCATGTCTCCCTGCACCAAACATCCCACTGCTGATACTCTGAGATGCTGACAGGCTTACGCCCACCATGAACTAAACAGAAAACTAAACAGAACAGTGAATGGACAGAAAGACGGTAGGAACAGAATCCACAGGCACAGAAAACCAGCTTCAGATTGATTTTGGCAAATCCAACCCAATTTTCAGCACTGGAATGAACCACCAAAAGACTATCACTCATGCAATGAGGAAAAGAGCTTCCTTGATCTCCTACATGTCTTTTCCCCAGAGCAGTTTCTCATCTCCTTCACTGATAAGAGAACATGCATGGAGTGGGAACGGGAAATTCAACAGGAGACCCCCTTTTCCAAAAACACATTTTCTGAAAATTAGTCATCTGCTTTAGGAGGTGTAGTCACTTTCCTTCAGGCTCAAACAATTTATAAGATAAGCCAAGTCCATTCCCCTCTGAAAATTCATTATCCAGAAATGACTGAGGTCCTAAAGAATGAAAAACACTTCTCTTTCCTCCTCTGGCATTATCAAAGAACCTGATATCTCCACAGAACAATTTACAAACCACTGACTTGAAGTATTTTACTGATTTTGAAAACTGAAAATATGGGGAGAGTCCTGCTGTGAAGATTCAAGCAAATCCCAATTCTGATTCCTGTTGATTTCTATTTTTTCTCTTATGGTACTTGTGCCTATAGGGATAAGGACGTTCAAGAACATTTTGCAAATCTGGAAGCAAAGCCATTTGTACAGAACATCTGCATGTGGATTCTGACTCCCCTCCAGAAGATGTGGCATTGCTATGCTACATTTGCATCAAGAACCAACAGATTCCAGTGTTCAAAACAATCTTTTAAATGGGCAAGCATCGATTATCAGTGTCAATTATTTTAGAATGTGACATAAGCCCCAGGCACATAAGACAGTGTCATAGAAAGAACTGAGCTTTCCAGAATGATTTGGAAGGAATCAACCCCCAGATGTACAGTGTCTCTATCAGATGCTTGCTGCTATGAAGGACTCTGGGTGCCAAGTGAAGCTGTTTTAATGAATACTACATCTGTTTCTTTCCTGTGTAGCTACCATGTTTCTGATAATACTTTTATCCCTGAGTAATTAACTTAGAAATTAAATAAAGTGTGTGTTTATGGTCTCTTCTTGCCAATCCATAGCCCACTGAAAATACCAGCATATCAATTTAGGGTGCATTTTCTCAGATTGTAGACATGCTGGTTCAGGAGGTAGACCAGACATCTCGGGCAGAAACCAGGGCAATGAGGTCCTCAGGGTACTCTTAAGTCTAGGAAAGTCACTTAATGACATCTGAAAAGGAGAGGGACAGCAACAGGCACAAACTACAAAAACTGAGTTGTTTGTTCAAATTGATAAAATCAAACTATTCCACTTTCACTTGCTATAAGTCAAAGAACAAATTTAAATGAGATAGAAGACTACATTCATGTACAAGCTGAGAAACGGAATAGCAGGAAAAAGAGGAGTCAAATTCCAAACTCAGATTCCACTGGCAAAACCAGTCTTTATGTTAGTATTTCAAATGAAGCCAATCCAAAATTCCTAATCACAATTTCTGCTCAAGAACTTTTCATCTATTATTTTTTAAGGGTTACAATAATTATTATTTCAGTAATAGAGTAAGTACTTATTTTCCTTATTTAAGTTCAGGGGCAAAAGTGCAGGTTTGTCACATAGGTAAACTTGTGTCATGGGGGCTTGTTGTACAGATTTCATCACCCAAGTATTAAGTCGAATACTCATTAGTTATTTTTGATGATCCTCTCCTTCCCACCCTCTGTCTTCCTAGAGGCTCCAGGGTGTGTTGTTTCCTTCTATGTGCCCATGTGTTCACAACATTTAGCTCCCACTTATAAAAGAGAATTTGCAGTATTTGGTTTTCTGTTTCTGTGTTAGTTTGCTAAGCATAATGACATCCTGCTCCAACCATGTCTCTGCAAAAGACATGATCTCATTCTTTTTGTGGCTGCATAGTATTCCATGGTATATATATACCACATTTTCCTTATCCAGTCTATCAGTGATGGGCATTTAGGTTGAATCCATGTCTTTGCTATTGTAAATAATGTTGTAATGAACATACACATGCATGTGTCTTTATAATAGAAGGCTTTATATTCCTTTGGGGATATACCCAGTAATAGCATTGCTGGATCTAATGGTATTTCTGTCTTTAGGTCTTTGAGGAATTGCCACACTGTCTTCCACAATGGCTGAACTAATTTACACTCCCAACAACAGTGTATAAGTGTTCCTTTTTCTCCACTACCTCACCAGCATCTAGTATTTTTTCACTTTTTTATAATAGCCATTCTGACTAGTATTAATTGGTATCTCATTATGTTTTGTAATCTATGAAACTTTACAAACAGGATCCAACTTCGGTCTTCAACCTCATTTCCTGCCCTTTTCTCCATATATGCCCCATATTCTAGACACACTCGAATACTTGTTTGATAAAAATGGCAGAAGTGTCTCCACTTCTGTATATTTGCTTAGGCTATTCCTTTTAATGGAATATTCTTTGCTTATCTCCAGTGTCTGGCAAAATCATGGCCAATTTTCAAATACCAGTCCCTTCCAACCTTCTCCAAGCTAAACATTTTGTTCCCTGTTCTTGGCTGACATGATTTAAAAAAAAAAAACAAAAAAAAACCTTTGTATTAAGTTAAAATACACATTTGGAAAAGTATAAAACTCAGAAGCCAGTGGCTTAAGTAATTTTCAGAATGATCATCCTGCTGTACCCACCATTCACCCCAAGAAATAAAACAGCAACAGAACCCCAGAAGCCCCTCTCTCTTGCCCTCAATCACCTCATTCTTCTTCAGAGATAACTGACTTCTAACACTGTAGATTAATTTAGCCTGTTTTAAACTTTATAGTCTATAATAGGCACTCTTTTGTGTCTGGCTTATTTTATTCAATATTGTCCGTGACATTTATCTATGTGGTTGTACATAGTTCATTTTTATTGTTATATAACATTCCATTTTGCAAATATGACGTTATTTATTTATCCTATTGCTCATGGCCATTTAGATTGGGATTATTTTTAATTCATTTACAAACATATTTACATATATAAAAAGATGTGCTTATGTATCAGCACATCAGATTTTTGGCATATTTTTAGGAGTAGAATCATAGGGGATGCTTATGATCAGCTTCAGTAGATGTAAGAAAATTTTCCATAATGCTTATACCAATTTTCACAAAATCCTTGTACAAGTCCTACTGTATGAGCATTTCAATAGCTTCTCATCTTCTCCAACACTTGATTTTGATGTAACTATGCTAATGAGTATGTAGTGGTATTACATGGTGTTTTAATTTACGTTTACTTCATGACTACCATAGGTGAACATCTTTGCCTGTGTTCATTGGCCATTTGTACATACTCACTTGGGGATATACTCGCTTGTGTAGTACCTGTTTAACCTAAGTCCCTTGTTAATTTAAAGAAAAAACACTGATTTTTTTTCTCTAATTGTTTTATAAGAGTTCTTTATATATATTGGGTCACAGGTTGCTGTAGCTTATATATATTATAAATATCTTCTGTTACTCTGGAACTTATTTCTTACTCTGTTGGTGGTATTCTTTAATGTGCTTAATTATAATGTAATTTTCAGTTCTTTTTTTATATATATTTATATTGATATCTTAAATTAATTTATTTAAATAGCTTTTGGGCACAAGTGGTTTTTTGATACATGGATGAATTCTGTAGTGGTGAATTTTGAGATTATAGTGCACCCATGCATTAGTGTACACTGTACCTTATGTGCAGTTTTTTATCCCTAGCTTCCCTGCCACCCTCCTCCTTCTGAGTCCCTAAAGTCCATTATATCATTCTCTAGGCTTTGTGCACTCATAGCTTAGCTCTCACTTATAAGTGAGAACATACAGTTTTTGGTTTTCCACTCCTGTATCACCTCACTTAGAATAATAGCCTCCAGCTCCATTCAAGCTGCTGCAAAAGACATTATTTCATTCCTTTTAATGGCTGAGTAGTATTCCATGGTGTTTATATACCACATTTTCTGTATCCACACATTAGTCACTGGGCACTTAGGTTCGTTCCACATCTTTGCCATTTTGAATTGTGCCACTATAAACATATGCATGCAAGTGTCTTTTTCATACAGTTACTTTTTTTAGATACCCAGTAGTGGGATTGCTAGGTTGAATGGTAGATCTACTTTTAGCACTTTAAGGAATCTCCATCCTGTTTTATGTAGAAGTTGTACTACTTTACATTCCCACCAGCAGTGTATAAGTGTTTCCTTTTCCCCACATTCACACCACCGACTACTGTTTTTTGACTTTTTTTTTTGTTTTTGAGACAGAGGCTGGAGTGCAGTGGCATGATCTCACCCCAACTGCAATCTCTGCCTCCTGAGTTCAAGAAATTCTCCTGCCTCAGCCTCCTGAGTAGCTGGTACTACCGCCGCGTGCCACCACGCTCAGCTAATTTTTGTATATTTAGTAGAGACAGGGTTTCACCATGTTGGCCAGGTTGGTCTTGAAATTCTCACCTCGTGATCCACCCACCTGGGCCTCCCAAAGTGCTGGGATTACAGGCATGAGCCAACATGCCCTGCAGTTTTTTGACTTTTTAATGATGGCCATTCTTGCAGGAGTAAGGTAGTATCTCATTTTAGTTTTAATTTGCATTTCTCTGATGATTAGTGATATTGAATATTTTTTTTCATATGTTTGTTGACCATTTATATATCTTCTCTTAAGAAACATCTATTCATGTCCTTTGCCCACTTTTTAATGGGATTGTGTATTTCTTGCTAATTTGAGTCTGGATATTAGTCTTTTGTTGGATGTATAGTTTGCAAATATTTTCTCCCATTCTGTGGGTTGTCTGGTTACTCTGACAATTCTTTTGCTGTGAAGCAGCTCTCTTAGATTGATTAGTTCCCATTTATTTATTTTTATTTTAGTTACATTTGCTTTGGGGGTCTTAGTCATGAGTTCTTTGCCTAGGCTGATGTCTAGAATAGTTTTTCCAACTTTGTCTTTCAAAATTTTTATAGTTTCAGGTCTTATATTTAAGTATTTGATCCATCTGGAGTTGATTTTTGTATGAGGTGAGAGACAGGGATACAGTTTCACTCTTCTACATGTGGCTTGCCAGTTTTGCTAGTTCCATTTATTAAATAGGGTGTTCACTCCTCAATTTATGTTTTTGGATGCTTTGTCAAAGATCAGTTGGCTGTACATTTTTGGGTTTATTTCTGGGTTCTCTATTCCATTTCATTAGTCTATGTGTGTACTTTTATACTAGTATATGCAAGTTCTTCCCTTTAGAGTTAGTACTTTTCATGTCCTTCTTGTACATTTGTGTCCATGAAGATATACAGCTGTTTATTTCTAGATGCTTAACCATTTCACCTTCTACATTTAAATCTACAATTCACTTAGATTAGGCTTATGTGTATGGTATGAGGCAGAAGTTAATATCCATATTTTTCACAAAGGTACCCAATTGATCACACACTATATACAGAAGAATTATACTTTTCCCTCTGTCAGGCAGTAGCACCTTTGATATAATTCGTGTCTACACATGTGTGGGCCAGTTTCTGAACTCTCTGTCCCACTGATCTATTTATCTAGTTTAATGCCAATATCTCACAGTTTAAGTATTTGCAAGAATTCATTTGTGAATCCATTATACCCAGGAGTTCTCCCTGAAAGTTTCACTTTAAATTCAACTTCTTTGATAGATTTTCCATTTATTCTTCTGACAGTTTTTCTCATTATCCCTATATATTACCACTTTCCTAAGAACTCTAGCTCCATTTATCCTCTGATTTTCTGCTACTTTTTTTATTTTAAAATATTTTACATATATTTAAAACCCATTAGATATTATAATTTTATACTATCAATAATTCTTTAGATTTACATGTTTTATTGCTGTACCCCTCATCCTGAACTTCCATGGTTCCACCTGGGATCATGTTACTTCTACTTAAAGAACTTATTTTTATTTTATTTTATTTTGTTTTATTTTTTTTAAAGAACTTCTTTTCATATTTCTTTCAGCACCAACAATAAATTTTCTCCTTTTTTTTTTTTTTTGTTTTTTGAAACAGAGTCTTGCTCCTTCACCAGGCCTGAGTGCAGAGGCATGATCTCGGCTCACTGCAACCTCCATCTCCCGGATTCAAGTGATTCCCCTGCCTGAGCCTCCTGATTAGCTGAAGCTACAGGCGCATGCCGCCACACCTGGCTAATTTTTTATATTTTAGTAGTGATGGGGTTTCACCATAGCCTGGATGGTCTCTATATTGTGACCTCATGATCCACCTGCCTCCGCCTCCCAAAGTGCTGAGATTACAGGCATGAGCCACAGCACCCAGCCTTTATTTTTTAGTTTGTCTGAAAGCATATCTCCTTTTTATTTTTTAAATACTATTTTCACTGATTGTAGAATTCTAACTGAGGGTGCAATTATTTTCTTTTAGCATTTGGAATATGTTTTCTTGTCTTCTGCTGAGCTTTACCTTAGGAGATCAACTTTAATTCTTATTGTTGCTTAATTGGCATTAATACATCTTTTTCTCTGGGTGCTTTTTAGAGTTTCTCTCTGTTTTGTTTGTATAAGTTGAACTAAGGTGTTCTAAGTTGTCCTAAGGTGTTCTTTTGTATTTAACCTGCCTGTTCTTCCTGACAATTCTTAATAAAAGGCTTGATGTCTTTTTTCTGTTTCGGAAAATTCTCAGTAAACTGATTTCAACTATTATTTCTTCCTCATTCTTTCTCTCTAGTCCTCTGACCCTAATTCACTGTATATTAGACCTTTTACTATATGGCATATGTATTTTCTTCTCTTTTCTGATGTTTTCATCTTTTTCTCTCCAAACTTGTATTTTCTATCACTTGTCTTCTAGATAACAATCCTCTCTTCAGCTATGTCTTATGTTCTTAAACATATCTACTGAGTTGAGTTCTTAATTTTTGATACAGTGTTTTTCAGTCTATTATAGACTTTCCATCTGATACTTTTATCTAGACCCTGGTTCTCAGCCACAATTCTCTATCCTGTCCTGGATATTTCTTTCTCTTTTTTTTTCTGAGATAGAGGCTCACCCTGTCACCCAGGCTGGAGTGCAATGGCACGATCTCAGCTCACTGCAACCTCCGCCTCCCGGGTTCAAGCGATTCTCCTGCCTCAGCCTCCTGAGTAGCTGGGATTACAGGTATGCACCACCATGCCTGGCTAATTTTCTGTATCTTTAGTAGACACGGGGCTTCACCATGTTGGCCAGATTGGTCTTGAACTCCTGACCTCGTGATCCGCCTGCCTCGGCCTCTCAAAGTGCTGGGATTACAGGTGTGAGCCATCACACCCAGCCTGTCCTGCATATTTAGTACAGTTATTTTAAAATCTATTTTGATGACTCTAACATATGGTTCTTCTACAGGTTTGCTTCTAGCACTAATTTTTTCTCCTAGTTTTTGGCTCTTATTTTATCTCCTGGTACACTTGGCAATAGTTAATTAACTTCCAGACCCTGTGTATAAAAACAAAACAAAAAAAATAATTTGAGGCTCTAAATAATTTTGTCTCTTCCAGGAAGGAAATATTTTTGCTTCTGGCAAGCAGGGTAGATGTTCTTAGTCCATTCCAAAATTAAACTGATTCGAAGCTATGTTTCTGGTTTATTTGTGTTAGCTCTTCTTATTCCTTGGTGATGTTCCTTCAAGGGTCACAAATGAAAACCTGGGGTATCTATCAGGGCCTTTCTCCTTGGATAGATCTAGACTCAATTTTTGTCCCCCAGCTCCATAAGATGACTGAAAGTTTGGCTCAAGTTTTCAACCTCTTTGACACCACTCTCTGCTTAGCTTCTTGGAAATGTCCTGCAGGGAAAATGTCTCCTGAGTTTTAAACCCACCTCTTTGTGCTTCCCTTCTCTTTTCCTGGGATCTTGGTGTCAAGTTCTCTCTGCTTTGGTGGATTTATGATGCCTTCAGATTGATCATTTTGTGCTTTATCCAGATTTTTCTAGTTGCTCTTAGTGACAGAGTCACTCTTATCCATCATAATTATAAATGTCTCATAGTATTTTAAATATCTTTGTAATATAACATTTTTGTACTTCCTCAAATCGCTATAATAATTTTCATCCTACTTGCCAATATTTCTCACTGGTCTGAAAAAGAAACCATTCAATATCAATTTTGGCTCCCTATGGCTAGCACAGTACTTAACACATAATAGATATTTAATACACGTTGGCTAAACTGAACTGAATTGAAATGAAGACAGATACAACGAGAGTATCACCGCAGGGAAAATATCTTTCTAGCTTCTTAACACTATTTGAAGATGAGATGACATTTTCTCATAAAAATTATATACTTATAATAATTTTTAGCCTTTACTTCAATCACTCTTTCTATGTACTTGCATTTTTAAAATGTCCTTTCCATGCTGTGATTTCTTTCTGTGTATTTCTGTATCTCTCTCTCCATCTTTCTCTTTTCAGTCATTGAATACAGGACACAATAATATAAATTCTTGTTGCCATTAAAATATTTAGAACTTAACAGAAGAATATATACAGTTGGCTCTCTACATTTGTGGGTTCCATGAATTCAAGCAAACACAAATGAAAAATATTCAGAAAAAAAGTGCACCTGTACCAAATACGTACAGACTTGTTTTTCTTGTCATGATTTCCTAAACAATACAGTAAAACAGCTATTTACATAGCACTTACATGGTATTAGGTATTATAAGTAATGTGAGATGATATGAAGTATACAGAAAGATGTGCATAGGTTATATGCAAATACTACACCACTTTGAATCAGGATCTTAAGCATCTGCAGATTTTAGCATCCAACGAAGTTACTGAAATAAATCTCCCATGTTTCCCATGAATACCGAGACAACTGCATATATACATATATACATTTTATATATACTCTATATATACACATATAGAATGTACATATATACATATATATTATATACTATATGTACATATTTTATGTACATATTATGTATATTATATTATATACATATTTTATATACTATATATACATATAAAATATATACACAATATATGCATTTATACACAATATAAAATGTGTGTGTATATATATAATCTTACATTATAGATTAGTCATTCTTAATGTTACTTTTCAAGTTAAATGTAAAAACCAAAGATAAATAGAAATCCTTCCATTTGGCCATAGAATCTCATGTCCTTAACACTGACTCAAAAGCTGATGGAAACCAGACAACGGATTCAAACCAGGAAAGGAATATCTTCTACTGATTTTATCTCTAACACTTAGCAGAGTAGCTGACATATGGAAGTGTTTAATACATAATTATTTGATAAATTAATCAATGAATACTCAGAAGTTAATCCAAGCTCAATAATTCAATGATTTCAAAGTTTGATCCTTGTCAAATTACTGCTTCAGATTTCCTATAAGGCCATTGTGGCATCAGACTTCACTTCCCACTCACAAAGAAAGGAAGCAAAGCTGGCATTACTCTTGGAAAAGAAATCTCAATACACTTATTCTGAAAAATTTAGTAGCTTTCTATACATTAGCATGTTATTAAAGTTAATTCACCAAATTGAAATTAATTAATTAAGAGCAGAGCCTTTTTCTGTTGCACAGTTGGGCTTTCAGGCTAAGCTGAATAATATAAAGTTATTAAAAACAATAATAAATATTTTGTTTAACTCTTGTAGAAAATGTAAGAAAAAGACTAACACACAAAAGGGTCCACACTAATAACACTGATAAGGTAGGTCAGCCATATGGTCCACAAAGACTAAAACACAGGATTTTCTGTGATGGAAATTGTTGGTCTGACAGACTCCATTGTTAATTATACATTGAAATGTATACGATCAACAATGTTCTCCAGAGAGAACATATGGATTTCTTATCTACCCATCAATGCTGTGAAGAGAGAAGCCTGAAGTGGGTAAAAAAAATGAATGCATTTTGGTAACACTTTTTTTCTAAGAAAACAACCATCTATAACAGTTTTTTGTGCCATTATTTCCTGTTGCTGCAGTAATCATTTCAGCTTTGAGGGTTTGGTTGTGTTTTGTTTTATCTTCTGAAGGAGAGTATGGCCCTGTGATCTTCTCATCTATCCTGTCATTTTTGAAAGATGGTACATGTGAGCGATTGAGGCCAGGGTAATGAAATTCTGCAAGGACTAGAAGAACTACAACAGTTCTAAATTAAAAAGACAGCAAGTTGCTGCTAATAAAGAAGAGACCAGCTCCAAGCTGACACTTGCATGGGAGGCCACTCGCTGGGGCTTAGTAGAATAGGAAATGAGGGAGGTAATGTGCAATTTATGCACCTCTGAGGTCTCTGGAGTCTCAATAGAAACAAAGACCTTGAAATGGGAATTTTAGGCATATGTTTTACAAGATAAATCTGGTTTATGCTATATTGAGTAGGTTTATACTATATTATTTGATTTACCGGCAGTACCAAAAATTGTCAAGGATACAAGGAAACTGGAATATTTATATGCTGCTGGTGGGGATGTAAATTTGTACATCACTTTGGAAAGTAATTTGGCAATACCTGGTAAAGTTACATATATCCAGCTTATAACCTAGCAGGAAATTGCACTTCTAAGTATATGAACTAGATAAACCCTGGCACAAATGTGGATAAAAATATACAGGAGTGGCTGGTTGTGATGGGAGATAATTTTAGCTCCAAGCACTTAGGGAGGCTGAGAAGGAGGATTGCTTGAGGCCAGGAGTTCATGACTAGCCTGGGAAACACTGTGAACCCTTGTGTCTACCAAAAAAAAAAAAAGTATGGAGCATGAAGTAACAGCTATTATGAATGAATGACATTAACATAGATAAATCTTGAAAATATTATGTTTAAAAAGTAAGCTGTACAGATATGCACAGTATGATATCATTTATATAAATTTTAAACACTCAAAGTATAATACATATTGCTTAAGGACATAAACATGTACAGATATATCTCAAAAATATTGTGGATTCAGTGACAGACTACTGCAATAAAGCAAATATCACAATAAAGTGAGTCACACAAATGTTTTTTGTTTTCCCAATGCATACAAAAATTATATTTACACTATACTGTAGCCTATAAAGTGTATAATAGCGTTACATCTAAAAATTCAATGTACATACCTTAATTAAAAACACTTTATTGCTAAAAAAAAAAAAATGCTAACAGTCATCTGAGTTGACAGCTTTCAGTGAGTTGTATGTAATCTTTTTGCTGGTGTAGGGTCTGCCTCAGTTTTGATAACCACTGCCTAATCAGGCTGGTGGCTACTTAATGTTGGGGTGGCTGTGGCAATTTCCTAAAATAAAACAGCAATGAAGTTTGCCGCATTGATTGACTCTTCCTTTCACAAAAGATTTCTCTGTAGCATGTGATGCTGTTTGACAGCATTTTACCTTCAGTTGAACTTCTTACAAAATTGGAGTCAATCTTTTGAAGCCTTGTCACTGCCTTACCAGTTAAGTTATGTAATATTCTAAACCCTTTGTTGTCATTTCAACAACGTCCAAAGCATCTTTACCAGGAGTGGATTCCATCTTAAGAAACTACTCTTTTTTTGTGCCTCTGTAAGATGCAACTCCTCATTCATTCAAGTTTTATCATGAGATTGTATCAATTTAGTCAAATCCTCATGCTCTCCTTCCAGGATTTTTTTCCCGCTATTTTCACCACATCTGCAGTTGCTTCCTACACTGAAGTTTTGAACTCCTCAAAGTCATCCATGAGGGTTGTGATCACCTTCTTCCAAACTCCTGCTAATGTTGACATTTTGACCTTTCCTCATCAATCAAAAATGTTCAAAATGGCATCTAGAATGGCGAATCCTTTCTAAAAGGTGTTGTGATCTATCAGAGAAATCATTATCTATGGAAGCTATAGCCTTACAAATTATATTTCTTAAATAATAAGACTTAAAAGTCTAATTACTCTTTGAGCTGCAGAATGATGTTGTGTTAGCAGGCATAGAAACATTAATCTTCATGTACATTTTCATCAAAGCTCTTTGGTAACTAAGTGCACTGTCAATGAGCAGGAATATTTTTAAATAATATCGTTTCTTTTCTGAGTAGTAGGTCTCAAAATTTGGCTTGAAAAATTCAGTAAACCCTGCTGGAAACAGATGGGCTTTCATCCAGGCTTTGTTGTTCAATTTAGAGAGTACAGTCAGAGTAGATTTAGCATAATTCTTAAGGACCCTAGGATGTTCAGAATGGCAAATGAGCATTGGTTTCAACTTAAAGTCACCAGCTACATTAGACTCTAAAAAGAGTTAGCCTGTCTTCTAAAACCAGGTGCTGACTTTTTCTCTCTAGCTACGGAAGTCCTAGACGGTTTCTTAGTCCAGTACAAGGCTTTTTACCTAGACTGAAAATGCATTGATTAGTGTAGCCATCTTCTTCAATGATCTTCCCTAGATCATCTGGATAACTTGCTGCAGTTTCTGTATCAGTACTTGCGGCTCTACCCTGCACTATTTTGTTATGGAGATGGCTTTTTTGAGCCAACCTCTACTAATTTCAGACTTTTCTTCCTCAGCTTCCTCACCTCTCCAGCCTTCATCAAACTCAAGCATTAGAGCCTTGCTCTGGATTAGGCTCTGGATTAAGGAAATGTGTGGCTGGTTTGATCTTCTACTGAGACCAGTAAAACTTTCTTCACATCAGCAATAGCTGTTTCACTTTCTTACCGTTCATGTGACCACTTTTAATTTCCTTCAAGAATTTTTCTTCTGCCTTCGCAGCCTGGCTAACTGTCTGGCCTAAGAGGCATAGCTTTCAGCCTGCCTCAACTTTAGACTTGCGTTTCTCACTCAACTTACTAATTTTTAGCTTTTGATTTAAAGTGAGAGACGTGCAACTGTTTTTTCCTACTTGACCACTTGGAGGCCATAGCAGGGCTATTAATTGGCCTAATGTCAATATTATTGTATGACAGAGAATAGGGAAACCTGAAGAGCGGGAGAAGGATGGAGGAATAGCTGGTTGGTAGAGCAGTCAGAACCCATTTATCTATGAACATTTTACATGGGCATGGGTCATGCCGCCCCAAAACAATTACAATAGTAACATCGAAGATAACTAATCATAGATTACCATTGACAGATATAATAAGTTTGAAATCTTGCAAGTATTACTAAAATGCACCACAGAGACATGAAGTCAGCACATGCTGTTGGAAAACGCTTGATGTAGGGTTGTGGCAAAACTTCCATTTGACAAAAGAAAATTCAATATCTGAAAAGTGAAAGAAGGCAAAGAGCAATAAAATGATGTATGCCTGAATAGTCGAATTTTAAAATATGGCCCAGAATATTCCATAGAAACTTCAGGAGAGCTATTTCCTGTGACACTAGGATCTTTTTCAATGCTACCAATGTCCTGAGCTGGCATAATAATAAAATTTATTTAATCCTGTAACTTCCCTAAGGTAGCTCAAACCCTCTCTTCTCACTCTAAGCTTTGACATTGATCTAGGGCAAAATTAACTCATCAAGGATCCAATGGAGCTATATTCCAGAAGGGCTGAAAAATGATACAGGGATAACAATATGCTAAACGGAAATGCACTGGGCCAGTTACTCTTTCGGATCCACGCACTTGGCTTCTCTTCCTCCTTTAACTCCTTTCTATATAATGGGTTCTCAGAAGAGACATCTTTCAGGTCTTTTTTTATGTCTAGAGACTTTTAGACTCCACCCATTTCTTAATTAATTCTCGCCCAGGCTTTGGTTGCAATAAGATGCCCTTGGGGCTGATTTGCATGTGGGAGATTCTCTCCTGTCTCCAATGCCTAGAAGGCCAGGTGGTAAAGAAGGTGAGGTGCAAAGAAAAAGCCTCCCAATTCTGCCTCTTATTTAGGCATTATTCAGTTCACAGGACAAGGAGATCAAAGAGAGCTTTAAAACTGCACTTGGTCTGGCACATTCTATACAATGACTAAGTGCTTCTTCAGTGTCTGGTGCCACCTACTTAGCTTCCACTTTAGTTATTTATCTCCCTACACTGAGCACCTGCTGAGTGGAGAACTCACCACGGTCTCCAAGTTCCTTTGTTGACTCAATCATTCTTAGACACATCTGACATCTAAAATAGCTTGTACTATATTCTTAAGGACAGACAGCCTAGCTTCTCTTTTGTAAGTGAAGACTGAGGAACGTTTTCTGTGGATACTTCCAACCAAGACACTGAATTTAGGGTGGACAAAAAGGACTACTTTTATTCTGATTCAAGAAAAACATTTTAATGTGACCTGGAAAACATAAAAGTCATCACTGTAGGGCTGAAAAGTCACCTGCCTCCCCAACCCCCTTTCCCCTAATAGTCTATAAATACTGGGATGCTTTTACCCTGGGGACGAATTAAGGAACTTTCACCCACCACACTCACTGCTAATGGATCAGCACTGAAACCACAACTTCTTTTGCCCCAGCCACATAAACACTCACAATGTGGTGTTATTCCCCCTCAAAATTACCTGGATACATGCCCTAGGCATGAAAGACTCTCTTCCTTTATGAGCACCAATGATTAATTTGAAGAGACAACTGAAGTAATGATTTTCCTGCTCTTGAGACGCCGAGGACCTCTCATTTCTATTACAAATTTCAATGTGCTTGGGGTTGGTGCATTAGCCAGAGATCCAGAGCTTCACAAAGGTCCCCCATTACTTGCAGAATAATTAATCACTGCCTACAAATGTGTTAGAAGTTTGTAGACACCAACATCTCCTCTTTATAAGCAAATAGATTTGAAAGAGGCTTTGATTATCTCAGGGCAGCTTTGGCCTTGTTTTAACCTCGAGTGAACAGAGTTTAATCTGAGAAACACACAAAAGCCCTAATGCCCTCATTCTTGACCCAGTCCTGACAGGGACAGGAGGCATAATAGCTACTTCTGTCCCAGTTTCTGATAGGCAGTTCAGTCTGCAAACCCAGAGGGCACTCTGCAGCTATGGGCTGTCATGTGGCCACTGAGTGGCAGCCATATCTGCTCTGTCACATGGGCTCACTATAGGCCTAGGATTTTGGATGATGGTCTTGTATATGCTGCCTTATGTTCCACTCCCCTCAAAAAGCCTGAGACAACTGTGAACTTTAGTTTGCTTAGAGTGAGCCATGACGAGCCTTCCTATGGAAGGTGCTCTAGACTGAATGTTTGCATTTTCCCCAAATCCATATAATGAAGCTCTGATCTCCAACAGGATGGTATTTGGAGGTGGGACCTCTGGTTCTAATTAGATCATAAATAGGAGCCCTCATGAGTGGGATTACTGCCCTTAGGAGAAGAGACACAAGAGAGATAATCTCTGCTTTCCACCCTATGAAGATACCAAAAAAAAGGCCATCTGCAGACCAAGAATCAGGCCCTTACAGACACCAGATCTGTCAGTGCCTTGATCTTGGGCTTTCCACTCCCCAGAACTGTTAGAAATAAATGTCTGTTGTTTAAGCCACCCAGTCTGTTATTCTGTTAGGGTAGCCTGAACCGACGGAGACACCTGGAATTTGCCTTTATCTTCATATCCCCATTCCAAACTTGACATGTGTTTTGGAACCAGACATAGCTCACCTGACTCCTATAACCTCCAAGTGTCAGTGCTACCTCATGGATGACACTGCTGGCATCAACAGCGGCTTGAGCCATTGCTTGGACTGCCTGGCTACCCCATAAAATGAAACGAAATCAAAACAACATAAAAACACCACACAGCCTCTGCAGCACAATTGGCTGCAACAGCCTTTGTGAGGCATTCCAAAGAATGAATCTCACCCATGCAGGTTTGATTTATTCACCCAACTCGTGGGGTTCTTTGTCACCACCAATCCCAGCAGCACTAGTACCCAGGCCTATTAATTTATGACAGGTGACTTAGATTTCAGGCCACTGGATTTAACCTGCAGTAAACCCAAATTTGCATAATAGGCATTCTACTACATTTGATGCGGAAAAAACTCTAATGTGGTAATTAACCACTGAGCACATTTACTGATAAGCTGTTCATTAAAGAAAAACATGACAACTCGCAGTGTTATCAGAGTCCACACTTTTCAGATCTCTTTTAGAAATACTTTTCTGCCTATATGGACTAAAAGTTAGCAAAAATCACAGAGTAGTCATTCTCAATACTATTTTCATGCAATCTCCTTATAAATGAGAACCAGATTTACAGATTTCACTTTATTTTTTTATATAAGCTTTCTCTTCACCTTATACTTCTTTCAGGAGATACTGAACTGATGACGGCATTGGCAACGTCTTTTTTGTTTGTCTGTGTTAAGCCAGAATTAGCTCATTCAGTCACACAGGAAGCATGCTTTTATATATCAGTATGTTATGCTAAAGGGAAGTGTCCTGTAGGTGTGACCAATTCCCATTAATAGTGCATGTAGCATTTAGTCTTCTCTTTCAAGAATATTTTCTCTCCTAGTTCCCTATAGGTGGCATGCTCGCAACTCACTGCCTCTTGGACCTGATTCTCTTTGTCATTAGCACCATTAATTGGGGAGCATCCACAAAGCATATGATCCACTCTACTTCAGCTGTGCAAATCTAATGACCAAAAGTAAATCAATTCAGCATTGGCTGCATGTACTTAATACATGATAGCCATGGTGCCTGGCCCTGGGGATGCAAAGATAAATAAATACAGTCAGTCCTCATGTAACAAACAGTATGTTGACACCTTTGATTGTCCCTTGGTTCTTCATCACTTGCATTTACTCTTCTGTTAAGAGTAATTTGGTTGAGTTCTCTCTAGAGATGAACAGCATTTCGGCAGACACATTAGATGGAGATGCTCACAATATTCCAGTTCGTGTTGGTCTCCCCCTCCCAAAGTCTTCAGTACAAATTGCTTTGTATCACTGACTCTGCCGTATGATATAGCATTTTGTTATATTTCTTTATGATTAGATCCTTCAAGTTCTGTGTATTTTTTTGCACCGGCTGCATCTTTATCCACTGTAAATTCTTCATGCAATAAACATACAGACAGATAAGATGGCAAGCTGCTTTGAAAGGAAAAAGAAATCCTGTCGTATCACTGTTAAAAATGCATAGCATTCAACAGATACCTTAAACTGAATTGACTGAACTCAACTGAATTGATAGTGTCTTCTAATATTCTTTGGTGTCTCAAAGTTACAAATCTATGAGGTTTGTATTCCATTTGCTAAACACATAAATACATGCTTGAGGTGTTTTAGTTTTAAAAATTTAGAGCAACTGAAAATAAGCCTATGAACTATTTCTTTTTTTCATGTTCTTGACTTTATTTACATACTGATTTTTATCATTTTAACTTTTATTTTAGATTCAGGGGGTCAATGTGCAGATTTCCTGGATATATCGTATGATGTTGATGTTTGGGGTACAATTGATCCCGTCACCAGGTACCAAGCATAGTACCCAATAGCAAGGTTTCTTATATGTACTTTATTTAATAAATACATTTTAAAAGCTTGACTGGGATACTGTTTCAACATTTAGCTTTCTAGTATCTTTAGCTTTTCCACTTTCACTGTCTTTTACTGTCTGGATTTGAAAATGATTATCTCTTTCAAAAACAAAACAAAATGATTACCTATGATGTCTAAATTCTCAGCTATGAGGGCACTTTGGGTTCTCGACTTATTGGTCCTCTCTTTGGCACTAAACTCTGCTGACTATGCCATATACCTGGAAACTTCCTACTTTCTTAGCTTCCATGACTTTTCTCTAGTTCTTCTCCCACCTCACTAATTTTCACTTTTAAGCCTTATTTTAAATATTAGTTACTCTCAGAACCCTTCTTTCAAATACATTGTTCTTCCTATTGATGTGGTTTCTTACCTGATCTCATCAATTTCAATTAATTTAGTTTGATTGCTTATATTCTTGTTACAGTTACAGCTCCAACTATTCAACTTGACCTTGTGCTCCAGCTAACACAGGTACACATCAAAAACAGCCCTTTCCCCATTAGGCCTGCCTTTCCTCTGCATATATACATTCAATTAATGTCACCAAGCCAGAAACTTGTGGCTTCTTCCTGTCCTTACCTGGAACATCCAATCAGTTAATCAGTCGCACTCATTACCTCCTTGTTGGTCTCCTCATACCCAGTTACACCCACCTAAAAATAAGGCCCTAGCCCTGAGGCATGCACACATCTTAAACCTTATTTTACGTGACTCCAGCAAGACTGAGCTCTGTGTCTATGAAATATGTTAGCACACCTAAAATACTTAAGAGTTCCTGACACACAGTAGGCACTCGATAAATGTTAGCTGCTATTGCTGTCAGAGGCACCTGAACCAGAGAAACTCCATCTCGAATAGGGGCTGGGTAAAACAAGGCTGAGACCTGCTGGGCTGCATACCTAAGAGGTGAGGCATTCTAAGTCACAGGATGAGACAGGAGGTTGGCACAAAATACAGGTCACAAAGACCTTGCTGATAAAACAGAATGCGGTAAAGAAGCTAGACAAAACCCACCAAAACAAAGATGGTGGCAAAACTGACCTCTGGTCATCCTCACTGCTCATTATACACTAATTATAGTGTCTTAGCATGCTAAAAGATACCTATATGGTCTAAAAAGGAGAGGAACCCTTAGTTCCAGGAACCACCTTCTGTTTCTCCCCTTTTCCAGTAAAAGGGAAAAAGCAATGAAGCAAGAAGAGATCCATGTGTCACTATCGGTGTGAAACTAAAACCATGCTGACAAACAGGCCTCAGATCTATCATTTAATAACAAGCCAAACTACCTGTGTAGCATGGTAGCACAGAGCCTGGTCCTTAGTAGGTATTTAATAAATATCTACCTCTTGCTTCGCATATAATCAAGAAATAACCATAAAATAGCCAACCAGCAGTCATTGGGGCGGCTCTGCCTATGGAGTAGCCATTCTTTTATCCCTTTACTTTCTTAATAAACTTGCTTTCACTTTATGAACTCACCTGGAACTTTTCCTTGGTCCAAGAACCCTCTCTTGGGGTCTGGATAGGACCCCTGTCCAGTAACAGTACTGTTACTACTACTACCACGATTGCCACTTTTACTTCCTTTATTTTTATTATTAGTTCTCTATGCTTATCATGCTATTTTGCATTTTTGTGACTTTACTGATGCTATTCCCTCTCCATGGAATTACAGTTTTTGTCTAACTCCTAACTCTTAAAAGAATTTTTTTTAACTTTTGTTCATGTTCTTTCTGTTTCAGGAGACCATCTCTAATATCTCAGATCATGCTAAGTGCTCATATCTGGGGCTTCATTGTAAACCTGTGAAAACTTTGACTAATCTATCTAGGTAGACGGATAGCTAGATAGATCTAGGTAGATAGACAGATAGAGAGAGTTTAATATGTTGCATTATAATTACCAGGTTTTGCCTGCCATTTAACTATAGCAAGAGTCAGCAAATTAACCCCCTGGGGCCAATCCAGCTCACTTCCTGCCTTGTAAATAAAGTTTTATTAAACACAGACACACTTGTTTGTTTATATATTATCTGTGACTGCTTGCATGCTCCATGACAGTTTGATAGTCGTGATAGAGATCATATGGCTCATTAAACCAAAACTACTTACTGTTGGGTCCAGAGGGTCTCAGCTTCGGTATTATTGAGATCCAGAACTGGGTAATTTCTTGTCACAGAAGGGCTGTCCTATGCATTGCAGGCCTACAATGTGGCAACATTCTTGACCTCCACAAACACCAGCGGCATCTTCCCTTCAATATCCCTTTACTCCTCTCCAACCGCTCCTCCACCCCAGTTTTGACAACCATTGTTGTCTGGAGTCTCCAGACATTGTCAAATATTTCTTAGGGCAAGCTTGTCTCCACTTGAGAAACCACTATCTGGCCCTTTATAGAAAATGTTGTCAACCCCTGAACTATAATATCTTTCAGGAAAGAAATTGTCCAGTTAATTTTGCATTCCAAACACCATGCCTAAAACATAATAATAGAAGCTCATTAAATCAATCACTTAAAGGTAATTGAAAGATCATAAGACACTGCAAAGCAATTTAAACTTCATAAGCATTTTAGACCTGAATGGGACACCGGTGATCATCAAGCTGATACTCGATTTTATAGCTAAGTTTTGCTTCCTTAAGCATTTTAAACATCACCCATAAGAATTATTACATTAATATCTATGAAGAAAAGTTATGCTAAGAAAGATAATCTATCACAATCCCATTTGATTGCCAGGAATTTTAAAAATGTGAAATCACTACATTCATATTTCACATATGCACATATATTTATCCATGAGTGAGATTTTTTTTTACTATGTCTATAAAGAAGAAATTATTCTCCTTTGGCAGATGGGATAATTTCAGTTGTGGTCAAAATGTAATATGGAGAAACAGCACCTTTCTTACAATCAATCAAGAAATTTGTTTGGGGGATATAAATTACTTTCTACTGTATTTAATAATTTGATATTATATACAGTATTGCTGTAACTATAAAAACTCTGTTTTCACAGAGATGGTATGCATGTCAGAAAAGCTAACAAATGACGGTGAGGTACTGTAAGCACCAACTGAATGACAAAATAGCTAGTATTTCTTGAGCACTCACTATGAAACAGATTCAGCTAAAGGTTTTATTGCATTATCTCATTTGATCCTCATAAGAAGTCTAGAAGATAAATACTATTAATATACCAATTTTATAAATAAATAAATTGAGTTTCAGAGCTGCTAACTAACTTGCCCAAGGTACGTAGGTAGTAAGTGGAAAAACAAAAATTTGAACCTGGAAGTCTACCTCCAAATCTGAGCTGACACACCCTATATTATATAAGTGTGCGTGGAATTCAGAAGTGAGAAAAGACCACTGTAAACCCAGTGATCAGTCAAGCAGGTGACCATGAGATAGGTTCTAATAGAAAGGGTAAGCATCAGACAAAAGAGAGAAAGGGAGAAATTCTTGACTAGAAGAACCAAATAAACAAGTTATAAAGAAAAAACTTAAAACATGTGTTTAGAATAATAGGAAAAGACCACTCTGGTTACATGTAGGGAGGAACCTAGAGAAGGTGTGAGAAGGTGGCAGAAAAGTTGAAGACAAACTGCAGAAGGCCTTGAGTGGGAAGCTGAAAAAGACATGCTCTGGTGGGTGCTGGATGTTTCTGAAGAATGGCACAAAGAGCAAAACGGGGCAGAATGCAGCATGGAGAGAAAGCAGAGAGATCAGAGGTAGAAAAACTCATCATGACACCATGATAGGCGAAGTGGTACGGGGCAGAGCGGGAGGCAGAAGTGAAGGGACCAGGAAACAGAGGACAGAGATGCGTGAGAAATATACAGGGAATTGCCAAGGGGATTTTGTGTTTGATTAAATTAGGGCAAAAAGGTAGAAGGGAAATGAGAAGGAAAGATCACATCTCACTTTGAGGTTTCTAACTCGAGTGCATAGGTAATAATAGTATGAGCTCTTCTAAATCTACTGAATTCTACATAACCATGCCCCATCCTTCTCACACTTAGCACACTGGGCCCACCTCTCTTCTAGAAGTCATGGGTCATCCTATGCTGCTTTTCTTTCTTTCCTTTTTCAAACCTTGTAACTATCTTGTTTTGCCTTTTTCCCTACCATTCCTGGAAAGAGGCGTTTTTTTATCTTCCTGAGCTTAAGAAGGTGAAGGTCAAGAGAGGGGTTTTATGAAAGGATAGACCTTTTTCTTTTAAATTTGTTTTTAATTCTGAAAAGAAGAAACAAATAGGCAAATATCAAAGGTGCAAGAAAAAAGTTCTAAAGTTCTGTGTACAATCATGTGAATGTCATCAAAAATACTGTAGCATACACTTAAAATGTTGTTAAAAGAGTAGATTTTGGTCTATGTGTTTTCTTTAACCACAATTTTTAAAAGAAAAAAATACAGATATACATTGCAAGAAAGAAAGGGAATAACTGAGTAATTCAAGAGTTGAAAGGGAGAGAAGAAGACACTGAGCACAGGTAACAGGTGAGCTCACAAAGATAGACACCTCACTTTCTAGGATTAAAGGGAAAGAGAAAATCAACCTAGATATGGGATAACAGGCAGATGAAGACTCTGAGGTAGAGATAACCTTGATAATTTGACATTGCCTAGCCTGGATCTTTTCAGAAAAGCATCACATCCAGCCGTAGAGATTTCTTTCCTTTCATTACCTCTCTCACTGAGCCATGGTCACCATCGCCTCTTGGACTTTTCTTGAATGTGCCAAGCTTTTCCTTGCTTTAGATCCTTTTTGTTCTAGTAGCTTCCTCTGATTGGAATGGCCTCTCCCCAAGATTTTGAGTGTGTGACTGAGTCCTTCTTTCATCTCAGGTCTCAATTATTACATCCTCAGAGAGTCCTGCCCTGACCACTCAGGCTCCTGGAGACCCACTCACTATCTCATTGATTTGGTCTGGCTGTATCCCCACCCAAGTCTCATCTTGAACTGTAGTTCCCATAATCCAGCAAGTTACTCATTTAATTATTCATGAATGCAGTAAATATTCATGGAATGCCTACTCAGTTATAAAATCTGTTCTAAGAGTGGGAGTATGTAGTGAATGACAGCATGCATAAGGTCTATGAGCCTATAGAATTCACATTGTGGTTGAAGGAGACTAAGAATAAATACAAAAAGATAATTAAGATACTTTCAGGTAATGATAAGTGGCATGAAGGAAACGAAAGAGGATGATGGGTGTTAGTCCATTCTCACACTGCTAATAAGAACATACCTGAGACTGGGTAATTTATAAAGAAAAGAGGTTTAATTGACTCACAATTCAGCATGGCTAGGGAGGCCTCAGGAAACTTGCAGTCATGGTGGAAGGGGAAGCAAACATGTGCTTCTTCACATGGCAGCAGAAAGGAGAAGTGTTGATGAGAGGGCATGTGTCATGAGATGGACCAGGTGGGAGGTAATTGACTCATGGAGGCGGTTAACCTCAAGCTATTCTTATGATACTGAGTTCTCACAAGATCTGGTGGTTTTATAAGGGGCTTTTCCCCCTTATGCTTGGCACTTCTCCTTGCTGCTGCCATGTGAAGAAGAACATGTTTGCTTCCCCTTCCACCATGATTGTAACTTTCCTGAGGCCTCCCCAGCCATGCTGATTGTGAGTCAATTAAACCTCTTTTCTTTATAAATTACCCAGTCTCAGGTGTGTCTTTATTAGCAGTGTGAGAATGGACTACTACACCCATTATTTCATTTCATTTCCTTCATGCCACTTATCATTATCTGAAAGTATCTTAATTATCTGTTTTGCATTTATTCTTAGTCTCCTTCAACCATAATGTGAATTCCAAAGGCTCATAGACCTTATACATGCTGTCATTCACCACATACTCCCACTCTTGAACAGATTTTATGAGAGAGTAGGCATTCCATGAATATTTACTGCATTCATGAATAAGTAAATGAGTGACATGCTGTTGACAAAATGAATATAAGCAGAAATTGGAACTTTGGAACAATAATTCTATCACTGATGTTCACGAATACTTATTAGTTTATTGAAGAATATTTCCCACCTGTTCTTGTGTCAGGACCTATGTTTAACTTCAAAGGGAATGTGCAGTCTACATAAATCCTTGTTCCTGTCTTCTAGAAGCTCAGTCTATTGAGGAAACATATGAACAGTGCATATTAAGGTGCACTGTGATGAAAACTACAATAACAATTGCAGTGCACTGAAGTTTTGAACTGAGGGCTATAGCAGCATATAATAAACTACTTCTAACTTAAGCAAGGTAAAACAAGAAAACAATTCCACTGAAGTGCTAAGGATACTAGAGTTCAGAGTCTGACATGTAAATGTAGAGGGTTAAAGAGTAACCATGAAGTAGGGGACACCAGAAGTATGTACCACCCTCCCAAGAAGTTTTTCATCAAAAGTAAGGAATGAGCTCAGGTATAAATTGAGCAGGAGACAGTATCAAAGGAATGATTTTGAGTATGTCTCTAGCTGAGGAGATGGAGCAGAAGAGAAGGGGAGACAGAAGATTAAGAGAGGAAATCTTTAAAGGGCCAAATCTCAAAAGAGGCAAAAGAGGAGAGGAAAGTTTATTCTGTAAGATGCGGGGAAGAAGGTAGCAATGAGAGTCTTTGAAGGTAAGTCTTAAGGTGGAGAGAGAGAAGCTTAGCAAACATTACCTGAATAGTTTCTATTTTCCCTACAAAGTATGAGATAGAACATCTGCTGGCATTGGCTGGTGGGGGAAAAGCTGAGGGAAAGGGAAGGAGAATTTTATTGGCTGATAATTGGTGTGCAATGTTGCTGCCCTAAGCAGCATCTTCACTGATTTGTGATGTGAAAAATGTGTCCTTGTATCTCTCTTAAAATCTACACAGAAATGATTTGTGGCACACTATCCACATGAGGAACGGAAGACAAGGTTACAAAAGCACCATAACACTAATGGAATAGTCGTTTCTGCATTTGCAAAACAATTTTTGAAAACATAAGCTAATTAATTAGCTCAATGATTGCTTTATCCCTGTAGGTATATGTGTACAAGGACTAGAATTTTTTTTTAAATCTCCTTTGAGGCATTCAAAGATGAAAGATATTTTGTCTCAGTAGGAATGTTGTGGTAGATTACATTTGCTGTAAATAAGTGACATTTTTAGAAAGCAATGAGTTCCACTGAATTTATCTTGACGAGAAAAAAAAAAAAAAAGCTAAGCTAAATAAGTGATTCCCAAGATCAGACTGAAAATTCATAATAAGAAGTCTAAAAAGTAGCTGCTCCTCATTCTGGTGTTTTGAAGGCATTAAAGGCAAGTAGCTCCAACTTCATAGAAAATATTAGGCTGGGACAAAAAGAAAAGATGTGCTGTCCATCTCAAAACTATTGCACTGCTTGTCACCAAGAGCAGCAACTTCCCTCTGAGGTTCCATGATGAAAATCATTCCTCCCTTAGCAGGTTGAACAATATCAATTTGCCCAAAGTGGGAAATCAAGCAAAAATGGCCTTCCTCTCAGTACAGTCAATGGCAAGGTAAAAGAAATAGGTAATTGTATCTAGTCTCTCAGAAGAACATTTCTGCCTGATTAAGTGACCTTTCCTATGAAGTAGAGCCTCTAACTGGGAGTGAAAGACCATTCCTTACAGTAATTTAACCACAGAATTCCCAGCCTTTTCCAGAGGAGCTTATTTCCTTTTCTTCATCACTAACTCTTTTTTTTGAGACAGAGTATTGCTCTGTCACCAGGTGCCAGGCTGGAGTGCAGTGGCACAATCTTGGCTCACTACAACCTCCACCTCCTAGGTTGAAGCAATTCTCCTGCCTCAGCCTCCCGAGTAGCTGGGACCACAGGTGTGCACTACCACACCCAGCTAATTTTTGTATTTTTTAGTAGAGACGGGGTTTCACCATGGTCTCCATCAGTAACTCTTATGACTGAGTTCGTAGAAAGGGCAGCAAAAGCAGGATGTTGACAGTATTTACATCTCAACTCCAACACTTAAAATGACATGAATGGGCAAGACACTCACTCTCTTTAAACTCAAGTTAGTAACAATAATAAAATCCAACCCATAAGTTTTTTGTGAGAACTAAATTAGGGAATACATTTGAAGTACATAGTACCATGTAGAAACACACTTCACATATGTTCACATTAAGTGTTCAATAATTGCTAGTCTTTATTGTTGCTGCTATGACTGTAATTGCTGTGGTTGTAATGGTTTTTGAGATAATCAAGTAAAGGACTGAGTAATAAATTATTCTAAGTGAGTAATAGGTGATGGTAGTGGCTGGGAACCTCAACTCCTACCACAAGGGCAACCCAATAAATGTCTGTGGGACATGTAAAGTCAACTGATTTGGGAATTAATGAGGAAAGTCTTTCACATGATGAACCTGAGCTAATCAATTAGGCTTATTCTTTCTTTGCAGATAGGTCATTCATCATAGAACTGTAGATGTATTAGAAAGGAACTGATAAAATCAAGACCACTCATATGATTCCAGTATCCCCTCAATAACCTCAGCAAAATGGCTGCTCAGTTTCTATTTAGATGCTTTGAGTGTTGAAGAACTCATTGCTTTGAAGGCAGTTTTGGATAGCTGTCACTCAATGTTCTTCCTTATGTTAAGTATGCAGCTTCACTCATTAGGTTTAGCTTCTCTTCTTAAGGATATATGGGTCACATTTTATTCCACTTCCATAGGATAGTCCTTCATGTATGAAGACAACTCTCAAACCTTAGGCAGAAGCATCTTCACTTTCTCAAGTTAAATGACCTTGGTTCTATCAGTTAATCTTTTATATGTTAGGATCTTGAATGCCTTAGTTTTTATTTTTTTAGAGCTGAGCTCTAAACATGTTCTAATCTGTCAATTAATTATCCTTTTAAAAGCTTATTTTTGGCCAGGTGTGGTGGCTCATGCCTGTAATCCCAGCACTTTGGGAGACCGAGGTGGGTGGATCACTTGTGGTCAGGAGTTTGAAGGCAGACTGGCCAACATGGCAAAACTCCATCTCTACTAAAAATACAAAAATTAGCTGGATGTGGTGGCATATGCCTGTAATCCCAGCTACTTCAGAGGCTGAGGCAGGAGAATCGCTTGAACCATGGGAGGTGGAGGTGGCAGTGAGCTGCAATCGCACCACTGCACTCCAGCCTAGGTGACAGAGCAAGATGCCATCTCACGGAAAAAAAAAAAAGAGCTTATTTTCCATTTCCAGTAATTATACTAGCACAACAATGATGATAATAATAATTATAAATAAAATTTGCTGAACATTTTCTACATCAGCTATTTTACATGCATGACCTCAATACAACCCTATAAGTAGGTATAATTTTGTAAGTAACCCATTTAATAAGTAACTGAAGGTTAAGTGTGTTACCCAGCATCATACAGCTAATGGGAGTAGAGTTAGGCTTTGCAGACAGAAACTCTAACTCCAGAGCCTGCTTATCTTAACCAATAAATTACACTGCAGAACTGTTACCTCCTTTGTTTTATAGGTCAGACCTCTATTAATTCAACCTCAGATGACACAGATGCACAATTTCTATCATTTTTCGTCTCTGCCATCCACAAAGTTTACAAGCCATGATCTCTCATATCACTTCAAGTCCTTAATATAAATAAGCTTTGTACAATCTAACAAAAACTTTCACATAGGCCAAAATAATCCACTTAATCTGGGCCCACTGGTATTTTAATTGCTCAATAGCTCTTGTATCCAACCTCTATTGTTCCATCTTATTAAAGAATATCCCAAAATGTGTCATCAAAAACTTTGCTGCTATTTAGCTAGATGAGGTCCATAGTACTTTTCTGAATCATCAGTAATACTACTGAATGAATATATGAATTTGATTGATACGATATAGCTTTTTCTTAAGTGTTCTTAATTAATCATGGCAGTTATATTGACCACTGTTTTCTCTGCTATGAGCTCATACATTCTGTTAATATTGCACTCCAAAATCTTACCCAGATTCCAGTTCAATTCATAAGTTCATTGTTTGCATTATCTACATTTTTCTATCTTCTAGTCTTTAGGAAGCTTCTCCACTTACTAGCATTCCTCCAAAACAACCAACTGGATTTTAAAAATTGTATTTACAAAGTCTCTCTGTATTCTGGAATAGCATTCATCTGAGGCAGGAGATTTTAATTAGCACAGAGCCAATTACCCGATTTGTAAGATATTCCAGTATTAAATATCTTACTTTTGTCTGTCTTGCCTTGTCTAAGGGCTTCCCTTTTGTCAGCAAAAAAACAGGAGTAAAATAAGTAGGAAAATGAGGGATTCTGCTACACCTTCTAGGGCTTCCTGCTGCAAATGATAGAAAATGAAGACCCAACTGGTTTAGGCAAGAGAGGTACTTTATGCAATCATGAGTGGAAATTAAGGAGTAGTCTAATTTGAAACATCTAAGACCTTCAAAAATGTCACTAAGACCTACTTTCTTCCCATCTTTTGGCTATGATTTTCTCCATCCTGGCTGCATTTTTGGTCTCTGTGGTGGCAAGAGAGTGGACAGAAGCTTAGTTTAACACTACTCCAAGTTCTAGCCCAAAGCAGGAGAGAGCTGTTTCCCTACAACATACAGACAAAAGTCCTGAGCCTGTTGTTATGGATCCAAATTAGTTTAGGAGCTCACCTATGAAGAAAGCAATCATGACCAGGTGAATAGGAGTCCCTAATTGATTTGGGGATCACATGCTCACTAATGGAGCTGGAAGTGGAGCAGATACCACTGAATCATTGGCTTGAGAATGAGTGGAATAAAAATCAAGAAACACGTATCAGATGAAGACAGAATGGATACCAACTTGCTATATATATTATAACACATATATATATACACACACACTTTTCCATCCCATCAACAACCCATCAAGTATAAGCAGCAAACCCTTCTTTAGTAATTATATCGTGGCACTAATTGAAGAACTCTGTCTGCCATAGCACTGCAACATCAAAGATCTTTGAGATCTCAGTGCTCCTTACTCTTCCTTACGTTCATACCACTTTTTTACAGCCACCCTTTGCTAAATGGTCACACCTGGTTCCTACTGAAATACGCCTCAAATGCATCCCCATCCCCAGTAGCTCAGGGTTTTGCTCCTTCTTCTTCTGTGCCTCTGTATGTTAGGGGTCTAAATTGCATTAGGAGCCCACATATAAAGAAAACAACCATGGCCAGGGGAATGGGAATCTCTAATTGACTCACATTGCCAGTCTCTCTCTTCCCTTCTCTCCCTCCGCCTCTCTCTCTCTTCCTCTGTTTCCTGCCTTGCCCATTGAAATTCCTTGTAATCCAGAAAGTAATCTCTTTTCCAGAAGACTCAATTTATCCTCTTTACAAAAATTTCATTCCGGAATTGAATCACGTGACATTGCCAATATTTGACTTTTTTTATTACCTCACAAAACAACAGCAGTTTTGTTTTTTGAGACACAGTCTCACTTTGCTGCCCAGACTGGAATGTGGTGGCAACATCTTGGCTCACTGCAGCCTCGACCTCCCAGGCCCAAGTGATCCTCCCACCTCCCTCCAAAATAGCTGGAACCACAGGCATGTGCCACCATGTCCAGCCAATTTTTAAATAATTTTTGCAGACACACAATCTCCCTCAGTTGACCAGGCTGGTCTCCAGCTCCTGGACCCAAGCAATCCTTCTGCCTCAGCCTCCCAAAATGCTAAGATTATAGGTATGAACCACCATGCCCAGCCAAAAATGGCTATTTTTTCATGGTCAATCCATGTGTAGTTTACCAGAGCTGCCATAACAAAATAGCACATACTGAATGACTTAAACCACCGAAAGTTATTTTCTCACACTCCAGGAGGCTGAAGTCCAAGTTCAAGGTGTCAGCAAGGTTGGTTTCTTCTGACACCTCTGTCCTTAGCTCTTAGATGGCTATCTTCTCCCTCTGTCTTCACATGGTCTTTCCTCTGTGTATATCCATGTCCTTATCACTTCTTCATGTAACGACATCAATCATACTGGTTGAGGGCCTGTCCATATGACCTCATTTTATCTCAATTACTTCTTTAAAGGCCCTATCTTCAAAAATAGTCACAAACCAAAGGTTAGAACTTCAACATCTGAACTTGTGGAGGACATAACTCCGCCCATGACAAGCCCACAGGTAGCTCCTGAGATGAGGTATCTGCTTTTTCTTCTCTTCTGCCACATTCCTCCATTTCCTCTGATTGACATCTTCACTTCTTCCCACTTTGCTCAAATCTGATCTCTTCTAGTCACCTTTTGGTATTGGTTCTTCCACTCTGTCAGGACATTCTTATCTCCAAACCCACAGATTGCTTTTCTGCACATCTTTCTTAATGGAATAACACTTACCCTGCTACCCAAAATCTAATGAACAATAATTTGTGTTTCTACACTACATTTACAAGGTCTCTACAGCAGTGTGCATTTGGATTAGCAGGGATTACTATCCTCATTTTACAGATCAAGACATGGATATCCAGAGAGGTTGGATAATTTTCTAATGAACATTAGAACAGAACCTGGTAGCAGGTCTTTTTAATTAAACTACACTGGACTCTCCTAACTTCTGCAGGTTTGTAATTGCAGAAACGGTGAAGAGCAGGAAGTGATTCTTTGGCCTGAATGAATTGATTTTATTTCAATTAATAACATAAATAACAACTACATTAACATTTGTATAGCGTTTTATATTTTACAAAACACCTCCATTTGTCTAATCCCATTTGGTCTCTACATAAAAATATATGCAATCGGTATTATTCTCTCTCTTATAGATGAAGAAACCGAGGCTCAGAGCAGTCGAGTGGTTTGCTGAAAGCCATGAAACTGGCAAGGAATGAGTCTAGGCAAGACTCAAAGGCTGCGCTCGTGCTTCTGAAGCCCGCCCCCTTCTCATCTCCCATGTTGACTCTAAAAGCCTCACTTGGGCTTTCCTAGCCCTGCGCTGCACAGTAGTCTTACTGATAGAAAAAGGAATGTTTAGGCCCAATGCTATGACCTCAATTCACCTGCTTATGGACAGAGGCATTTATCACCATTTAAGAAGTCAGGAAGGATACCAAAACAACAGCTAGGGAAACAAACGCAATTAGAGAAAAAGAGAATGGAGATGGGGAGGAGGGAGGATGATGAGTAAGGAAGCAAGAGGACAACTCAAAAGAAAAACCAGAGAAGAAATGAAGTGATATCATGAGAGATAGCAGCAAGAGAGAGCAAACAAGACAGAGTAAAATAAAATGAGTGTTTTTTTAAGGGAAAAAAAGAGCAACAACAAACACATTATCCCAAAGCCCGCAGGTGCCAGCTATTCAAATAAACGTATAGCAATTAACAGAATTAACATAGCCTTAAATAGCTTGGCTCACCAGATGTGGACGCCTATCAGGGTTCTATAAAATGTAACGTTATTACAGATTAAACCATTAATCATCTGTTCAGGGACCATCTCTAGCTGCAAAACTACATTCGGTTTTAAATGGCTAATAATCACAAAAGGATGTGAAATGTAATGTGCACAATGACGTTCTATCCAATCCTTTTTCCTTTAAATATGTGTTCTATGCTCCCAATTCTCCTGCTTCTCCTTCCTCCCCATTAGTGATGCCATGAGAAAAGAGAGGTGAGAGAGTCCAGTTCGTCCCAGAGGTCTCAGTGGCACTCGTGCTTCTCCACATGGGCAAATGGAGGAGAGAGGAGGATGGTTTGCAAAGAACCAAGTCAAATTACACAGAAGCTTCAACACATGGGAGGAGACTGTGATGGGCTCGAGTCACCTGATGGGGACACTACTCATGCAACCCGGTCTTGGCCTGGCCTTCCTGTATTTCATTTGTCATTGAACAGCTCAGTAATGCCAAGGACAGAGGAAAAGAGAAATGTATGTTGTCTCAGGGAGGGTCTCTGAAAACTGAAATGGGAGTCAGATGGAAGCAGTTTTCTGTAGAAAGTTTAAAATTCAGGGAGGCAGCCTCCAATCCAATGCTGAAGCTGGGGAACCACCTTTTCTATCACTGATCTTCAACTTCCCAGGACAAAAATACACATCAGGGGAAAGTGGTAGATGAATTAACATGACTCCTCAAAGAATGAAGGCCTGATGGATAACATGCCAATCTGACCGTGTTCCACTGCTTAAGATCTTTCAATGGCTCCCCCATTACCTAGAGAACAAAGTCCAAGGGTATAGCCTGAAATAAAGCCCTCTATGAAATGGTCCCTACCTAACTGCAGCTCCCAATCTTATAACTTGGGCCTTGGAATTAGCAAGCTGTTCGTAAGTTCCTCACCCAGACACCAGGACATGCCCTACCTCCGTACCCTTGCTGATGCTGCCCTCATCCTGGAGCGCCTCTTCCCCCATGCTTCCCTGCTCCCTTCTACTTGGCCTCAAGCACCTCACCTTGGGATGCTCCCTGAACCCCAGGATGTATTAGGTCCTTCTCCTCAGCAGCCCCAATGTAACTGAGAATCCCTCATGTTGTGCATTAACTGACATTCACTGCAATTATATGTCTGTCTGCCTCTCCCCACTAATGTGAGTTCCTCTAAAGCAGGAACCATGCTTGACTCATATTTATAATTTAGCACAGTCCTTGGCATATTGTAGGTTTGGAAGACATATCGTTTGCTATGCACTGAATGTTAGTGTTCTCCAAAGTTCATATGTTGAAATCCTAGCCCCCAATGTGACAGTGTTAGGAGGTGGGGCCTCTGGGAGGTAGTCAGGTCATGAAGGTTGCTCATGAGTGGGATTGGTACCCTTATAAAAGGCACCCTAGAGAACTCTTACCCTCTGTTATTCCATGTGAGAACACAATAAGGAAACAGCAGTTTGCAACACAGAAGAGGGCCCTCACGAGAACCTGACCAGGCTAGCACACTGTTCTTGGACTTCCAGCCTCCAGAACTGTGAGAAATAACTTTCTGTTGTGTATAAACCACTCAGTCTAGGGTACTTTTTAATAGCAGTCTGGACTTACACATTACGGATCTAAACTCCACCAGATTTCAGAGCTCCATGAGGTTAGTGATTCATTAATTTATTTATTCCAGACATACTTATTGAGTACATTTTTTAATGTCAGGATCCATTCTAGGTGCTGGGGAAACATCTGTAAGCAAATAAGACCTCTGTCCTCATGGAATTCACATTTTAATAAAGGAAAACATAGTGTCGAATAAAGGACCAAAGACAGTAAACAAGGTCATCGTCGAGGGCAGGCAGGATGAGTTATCCCTATTTTTGCATTATGAGAGAATTTAAGTAGGCAAACCTCAGAATAATTTTTTTTTTCTGACAGCGATTTGCTAATATGAGAAATACAGAGATTACATGTGCTAATGGATAGTCACTTATAAACCATTTTACATAATGCAATATATAATCCTTAATAATTATTATAAGCAAAAACATTGTATTTTGTAATCCTGTATGATTTCACTTTTATGTACATCATGTCATTTTTTTTTTTTTAAGAAGAATGCAACAGCGAATTTTTATCTTCTTGTTATAGGTTAGAAAACTGAGACTGGAATAACATCAGTGGCTTATTCTAGGCCCTATGGCCAGTGATAAAGCTAGCATTCCTAAGCAGATTTTCTGATTAAAAGCCCAGTTTTCTTTTCATTATACCGTGATGCCTCCCTTACAGCCTTTTCTATTGCATTTTTCACAAAGGAGCTTCCAATCATTCCTCTTAGCCTTGCTGAGGCTTTTAATATAATCTTTTTCTCATATCTGAGAGCTCAGGCAGAGAGAGAGAAGATTCTTGAAAGTTTCAACCACTGCCATGTCAAGATGTTCTTAGTTATCCCAGGAAAGTCAAGTGGTCAATAGTGCCTAAGAGCATTCATTTAGGAAAAATATTTATTCATTTACAACCATGTAATTTCACTCAGCAAATATTGACTGAGAGCCACTAAGTGCCAAGAACCCTTCTAGGAGTTGGAGACACAACAAGAACAAACATGAGACAGATACACTCAAACGTGAAAACATCAAAAGGAACAAGATGCTGACTTCGTGATATTTAAGTGGACACAAATCTTAGATTGATAACGAAGGTATGTAGAGAACCGTCACAGTCTGACGACAACATGGATGCTTTGTTGCAGCTTTTATACTGGTATTAAGTTAGGAAGTATATACACTAGTAATATCCAGTCCCTTTGGCACAATCATGGAGCCAGAACTTAGCTTTTAGGTGTGAAGTAACGATAGTCCCAAAGACAAAACCTATTTTGTGCCACACACAAAGAAATATTGATGATCTGGAGCAGAAATCGCACAGGCCCTTCACCATGTTTCTGATTTGAAGGAAATCACACATAAAATCACTTAGCTTTATTTAGGACAACTTAAAGCCACAAATGGCAAGAGAAGAGTTTTTTTTAAGGCAACAAGAAGGAAGGAAAGGGAAACAAGGGATTGTGAAATTATTAGAGACTGTTCTATGGTCTAAGTGGGTGAGTGGGGTTTATCAGGTAGCTGAATCCTAACATAGCTGGAAGCCTATATTGTTTGCTGATTTATCAAAATCAAATACCAACAATAAGAGAAGAATCTCCATAGACCTGCCCACAGAAAAGTGAATTGTAATGATTAAATGAAAAGAAATAATACACCAGCGCTACATTAGATTCAAAATGATCTGTTCAAAGTACTCAGACAAATAAGACTTCCAAGTCCCTTAGAAAGACTACCATGCTATACAGGGAAAACAGAGACAGGGTGGGAGTTTATCAAGTTCTAGTTTTGCCTATCATTTCCGTTAGGGTTTTGAATTTTCCTTTTTCTAACTTGGTCTGAATTTAAATGAATATTTGTGCTGCTAGCTAAGATAAGGATATATTTTTATCACCGATTGTAGTTATTTTTCTATTATCAGCACATTAAGTAATACTTTTGACAGACTTTGGAAGCTTTCTGCTCACTATTTGGGCAGCATAAATACGTGCGTGTGTGTGTGTGTGTGTATGTGTGCGTGCATGTGTGTGTATTTTATTTTCTTTAGTTTCCACATGGATAAAGTCATCACGGACATCTTTGTGTTTTTATGAGACTTGTTTCAAAATGTCCAGGGCATCCTTCCTGATTAATAGATAGAAGATTTGTGGTTGGGAAATTGCTCCTTTGTCTCTAAGTATATAATGGAGAGGTAGCTCAATACAATTGTGTGTAGGAGAAAATTAATCCTAAATGTCAAACCTAAATCTTGTCCTGGAGAAACTCCATGCTCAGAACTGTTGTGCTACAAAACTGAATGAGCACTCCACAGCAACCAATGCCTCCTTCATTCCTGAACCACGTCCTTGGTAACAAGAATGTTGCAATCTTTTTCTGATGAGAGTGCAATTCCAATGTAGTGTGATTTAGCAGTGTTTAAGAGTCTTTGCGAGGCATGGTAGCTCACGCCTGTAATCCCAGCACTTTGGGAGGCTGAGGCAGGTGGATCACGAGGTCAGGAGTTCAAGATCACCCTGACCAACACGGTGAAACATCGTCTCTACTAATAAATGCAAAAATTAGCTGGGTGTGGTGGCACATGCCGAAGCAGGAGAATCACTTGAACCCGGGAGATGGAGGTTGCAGTGAGCTCAGATCGAACCACTGCACTCCAGCCTGGGTGACAGAGTGAGACTCCGTTTCAAAAAAAAAAAGAGTTTTTCAGGGTTCATTAGATAGTGCATAGTCTGGATCTTTATTCTATCCAAATAGGAGTAAATCCCAGGGAGGAAGGGCTCTATGCCTACCATAATTCCATCAGAAATGATGATGAAATCTCTGAAACCAGCAGAAGCATACATAACATCCTGCAGAGAGATGATAGCACTCTTTGGGTGCTCCTATTTCGTCCTACAGGCTGACAACAATACAAAGCTATAACTGGATTTTCCCTCCTTTATCATATCTCTCTTTTCTACCCCTTCCTTCTCAATTCACTCGTGATTTATTACAACAAGGCCTGGCTCAAATGTCACTCCTTCTCTAAAACTGACTTCCACCTAAAATTTATGTTTCCTCCACTCAACTAGAGCATTTAGTCTGTGGCACTGAACACATGCTGTCCTATGCTATACTTATTCACTTACTGATCTCATCTCCCTTCCTACAAGACAAAGCCTTGGAGCATGGAAATAATGGTTTAAAAATAGCCACCAAGTGAAGTTACAGCACAATCACCCAGTGATTATTAGATAAGCGAACAAATAAATCCTTATTATGCATCTACTATGTGCCACGCTTAACAGATACAATTCATGTCTGGACAAGGCTCACAGGGTAGTGACATGAATGAATGCATGGACAGTGCCATCTCATATACAAATCAGGCTCAACCAATTTCAAATAACCATAATAAGAATGAAACATATGCCCCGAGAGAAGGCTCATAAGATGTCACAAGGGATTGTTATCTACAAGAAGGAACACTGTTACCTTCTCAAGAAATTTCCTCAGGGAGATGGTATAGATATCTTAGACAATCAAGCTTAGCTTAAACAAAATGTGCAGTGCACTCCTTTGACACCACGGTGTTCTGAAAGAACTCTACCAAATTAAGTCTGATTCTTTTTGCCTCAACAATTGACCTTAGAGACTGAACTTACACTTGGCTGAAGCTCCTTTGCTCTCAGACAGAGGTCGCAACACATCAACTACAATGGTAATAAATGAGTAATGGCAAAGTCTCACTGTTTTTTCACAGCTACTAGTTCTCAGGGAAGAAGAAGAAAGGAAAAAACAGTTTTCTGAGCCTTAAAGATGAGAACTTTCTTTCATCTCAAATAATGAGACCCTTGGGAACACCAGGCTTAGTGAAGGTAAAATAATTCATGTGTTATATTTTAGATGGGGCACACAACAACAAATCGAGCCACTTTAATCTAGAGCTTTCCGATTTGCCAGGTCAAAATCACAAAATCAGACTTTACACTCATCTAGTTCCTGTGATTTCAACTGTCTTTCATCTGTGTGACTGTATTTAATTTATCAACAGCCATCTGTGGGGTAAGAGCCTCCATTTGTTGGATGAGGAAACAGAATCACAGGGTACTCGATATGGTTTGGCTGTGTCCCCACCCAAATTTCATCTTGAATTGTAGCTCCCAAAATTCCCACATGTTGTGGGAAGGAGCCAGTGGGAGGAAGCCAGTGGGAGGTAATTGAACCATGGGGACTGGTCTTTCCCATGTTGTTCTCGTGATTGTGACTAAGTCTCATGAGATCTGATGGTTTTATAAAGAGGAGTTCCTCTGCACAAGTTTTTCTTCCCTGCCACCATCTAAGATGTGACTTGCTCCTCCTTGCCTTCCACCATGATTGTGAGGCCTCTGCAGCTACATGGAACTGTGAGTCCATTAAACCTCTTTTCTTTATAAATTACCCAGTCTTGGGTATGTCTTTATCAGCAGTGTGAAAACGGACTAATACAGTACTAAAATGACAAACACAAAGTCATGCAATCAGCTTAAGTGGGAATCAAAACACAGGAAACCTACTTCCAAGTCCAAGGTTGTTTCTGCTGCAATCTATCACCTCATAGATTTGAGAACATATACAGTCATTGATTTAGACATGTCACTTGTTCATAAACAAAACAATCACATGGTCCATTAAATAGAGTTGGGTGAACTTTACCTCTTTAAGGCAGCCCATGAAGTTGTTGCTAACGGGGGAGCCAGGCAAGTCAGCGGTACTTGGGCTTCCTCCCACATAGAAGAAGTCGTCCGAGCCCAGCATGGTGTAGTCCTCTTGAGTGTAGCCCGTCGTGGTAAGAATGCCATCCACAGAGATTGTCACCTGGTGGAGGGACATAGGGACAAAAAAAATCCCAACAATGACCTTATGGTCCTATCAGCACCCAGTGGCTTCCCCTACTTGTGGCATCACTTTCATTAAGATTTTCATGAGGTATACTTTCTAATTTGGTTGGATTTTGGTATGTGCAGCCAAGTTCCATTTTCTGGTCTGCCTCCCTGGGTTTCAAGCCTTCAGTGTTCCCCTGTGGACTCATGGAAGACTTTGTTAGAATTGCCAAGCTGGGCACCTTGTTCTACCCATTGCTATCTTTACACAGTCAGGCTAGAAAATGGAACCATCCTCAGACGATATCACTTGTCTCAGTTCATTGCTAAAATGATTGTTTATTTCTTACACGATCGTTATTCATGATGGTCATGAAAAACAGCAAAGAAGACATTTGATGATGAAGTTTGTTAGGGGTTGGTCTTTGGTTGTTGATGGTTTTATGTTTCCTTTTTTCTTTTCTTTTCTTTTTTCTTTTCTTTTATCTTTATTTACTTTTTTTTTTTTCGTTTTGTCTCACACCACGCTGACAAACATACATTCAGGGAGGGAAGAAAAAGGGTCTTGATTCTGATATGGTCATGGATGATACATGCCATGGACTACCCCAGGACACCAATCCCTCCCCTCCCTTGGCTGCCATCACCACCTCCAAGAGAAAAAATGACCCAAACCAAAAAGCCAACTCTAACAACAACAACAAAATAGAATGATGAGGAATAATAACCAAAACAATAAAAATAATAATGCCCACAGAAAAGAAATAGCACCCTTTTACCCAACATTCATGAAAGGAGCAGAGGGCAGAAAGAAATGATGGGGCCTCAAAGCATGCACACAACATACACCAGTATACTCATGCAGAAATTATTTGGAACCAAGAGAGAAGGTGGAAGAAAAACAAAACTGGAAAAGGCGGGGGAGAAAACAAGGAAAGAATCAAAATCCACTCCACACTTACATGCATTGAATAAACTGAAAAACAAGATGGAAATGAAAAAAAAAATTCAAAACTAAAAGGTACTCTTTTCTCTGCCTGCCATCTCCCTTCCTAAATAAAAGAAAAGAAAAGAAAAGAAAAAGTCCAAACCCAACCCCAAAATATATGAAAGATGAAAAGAGAATGAAGAGTGGGGGAAAACAAAAGAGAAGAAAGTGAAATTGGGTTGATGGTTGGTAGGTTGTTAGTAATGAGGAGGAAAATGAGGAAACAAATTCTGAAGTGGGTAGGAAAATTCACGAGACAGGAACATGCCATGCAGAGTTTGTATGGAGAACATAATTGGTGGATATCCTTTTGGCCACGGTAGGGGAGTAAGGTAAAAGAAGGGTAAGAAAGAGTATAGGAAGTTGAGTACTTTCCTCCCCAGATCACCGGTGGCAGCCATAGCCACACAAAAGGGAAAGAGAAAAGGGACTAAGGAGTGGGAAGGAGAAAAAAGAAGAAAGGAGGGGGGGTGGGAGGAAGGCGCAGAGAGAAGAAAAGTCCTCACTATAAATCTCTGTTGTCTCTAGTATGTAACTTGGAAGTTGCAAAATAAAAACAAAACAAAACAAATTTAACTGAATGGAGATACTTTTTAAAAAAACACACATATATTTTTAGGAAAAAAAATTAAAAACTAGAGAAAAGGAAGCCTTCCCCACAAGATTCAACGAAATATCACTTTTAGGACAAGTGCATCCCCTTCCATTTTTTTTTAAGAAAAAGAAAGGCTTGCATTTAATTCAACAAAAATTTTAAAAGAAGAAATGAGTCTAAAGAGGATAAAAGGGGGGGTTGGAGAGGAAAAGGGGGGCAACACACGGCAAACCCAAAAAAAGAGACAATAAGAATGATATCTACCAGACAATGTAGTTTGTTTACCATAGCGTGTCCGATGCCTGAGTGCTTTGCGGAGAAGGGGGAAGAAAGGAAATTAAAAATTGTGAACAGAACGATTGTTAATTAAAAAAACTAAAAACAAAGATGAGTCGTTAGGGTGTTAGTACATTAGTCGGTTAGTAAAATGACACATTGCATGAATGATCTTGTGTTAGTTTCTCAAAAAAAAGGCACCCGACACAGAAAAAAGAGAGTGGGGGGAAGACAATGAGACCAGGACTCTATGGAAAACCATGCCACCTGGGGCACAGCCAGAAAAGGAGCTGCAGTCTACGTGCCATCGCAGCTCCCAGCTTCTTCCAAATATCTCTCAGACCAGACCTCGCCCTTTAGAATTAGCACCATACTTACTTCCCAACGGCTCTTCTGAATGAATACCACCCACTCCCTTCCCACCCTCTAAAACAAACCCATTACACCTCTTCTGAAAGGAAAGACCCCCAAAAGGTACCATCCCCATGTAGATAAACAGATACAAAGAACTGAAATACAAATATTTTGGGAATCATTTTTTCATATCTGACTCTGACTACAACATGGATAAATGATCATGACTTCCTCCCCAAAAGGAAAAAAAACTTAAAACATTTACAAATCAAACCTAGCACAGAAAGTCTGCATTATGTAGTGTACTCTAGGTTTCCATAGGTAATTAAACATCTATGACCGACTTCATTTTTGTGGATTTGTGCAACCAGAGAGGAACATTTTTCTTTCAGTTTAGAATTAATAGAATTCATCAAAACAGTTAGAATCTTCTTTATCACTCGTTAAGGTCATTAATTTGTTTACTTTTCCAGAATGCATTGGAATCTCTCTCCCCCAATTCCTCTTGAACAATGCTTTTCGAGCTTTTATGTAACTTACTGTATGGATAGCACAGAAGACTGGCAGGTTCAACATGATTAGAAAAGCCCTCTGGAGACTGGAAGACTGATAACCTCAGTTTTGTGTTCGTGGTTTAACAAAAGTTAACACATAGAGGTAAAGCAATGAAAGTTATGACCATGACCTTGGACTCAGGCAAGGTCAAGGACCAACCACCACCCCCCTACCACATACAAGCACACAGATTCCTCACTACCTTGCTCCCTAATCCCAGTTATAGTTTGCAACAGATACAGATAGTCCACATTCCTTCCTTTAATTGTAAGTCATAATAAAGTATCTGGCCTTGGCCCTGACCTGGCTTAAAGGCAAAACCATGTACAGATAATCATGAAGGAAGAAATGAGGAGAGTTCTGCTCCATTTGGTAATAAGTACTCCAGGAAACCCCGGGTAAACTTGACTCAGATGAATTTTTGCCAGAAAAGCCATTCAATTTTACCAAAAATATAAATAAGGCTGCTATAAGTTTGTTGTCAAATATTTATGGAGGTATTTATATTTTAATTAAAATAGGAATGTCCCACCATTCAAATGTATCCTAGGGAACTCAAAAAGATGTTAAAAGTATTATTTTTAATGGACAAAATAATAATCTTATATTCTTCACAGTAAAATAATTGCATTTGCAAAATCAACTTTACCTTTCAGAGATTTTCCTCTCTTTCAATAAATTGTATTTGGAGGCAAAATTTAGTCAGAATTTCAATGAGGTTCAATGTTATGTTCACTTTCTCACAGAAGATTAATACTCCTTCTGCCAAGAAATACCCCCAATACTGTAGGGCCTCTGTACCCCTGTCTAGAACAGGGAATTGCACTTAGCTGCATCATTGGCACCAGACAGATGCAGTCACCTTTGAAACAGAATGCTCAGACTGTAGATCATGTGCACGTCACAACGCATCTACACCCAGACCATGGATGAGCTCATAATCCTTCTGGAACATAAGGTGCTTTGCATATTTAGCTACCACACATGGCTGGGGAAGATTGTAATCACCATTCTGCAAATGGAGACTGTGGTGGCGAAAGGTCAAATGGCTTGCCCAAGGGCATGGAGCAGAGTTGGGCCTTAGAACGTGAGGGTGGGGTGGTGTAGGGGGAAAACATCCAGGGTGGTTTTCTCTAGCTGCTCAGGCTAAAACAGCACGAACAATATTTTGAATTACAGTTTGGTTTATTCTGTCTCCAGTTTAAGGGCTTAAGTGGGCCTGATACTATTTTAGAAAAATGTTTTTAGTAGAAACAAAAGTGAGCCCTTCACAGGTGAATTGGAATCATTCTAAAATGGCAAGGAAGGGTGGTGGGAGTGAGTTAGAGAAACAAACTGGTGAGAACCGTGACTGGATTGTGCTCTGTAGTACATGAAAAGTCTCTCCTCCGCTGATTAACGCCTAAAGGGTATTATTTTGCACCTGCCAATCAAAACTAGCAAAAGGTTGTCTTTCACTTTTAGGTCTAGTCTCTGCGGCGCACATGCAACACCCCCTTATGTGTTAGCAAATGGATAATTGATTTGGGTTCTCTTGACAGTTGAAAAGTTCTCTCCTGGGTAAGTACGGATGGGGGATGATGAAAGAAGAGACTGGCAATAGAGTTCTTTGGCCTTGGAGGAAAAATATAGAACAATGATTCAAGAATATCAAATTCACAGATATTAAGATGACTGGGGACTCTAAGTCTTGTGTCATTTGGCATCTTTACCTGAGATAAATTGTAATCTCCCAGCAGGATGGCTTTGTTGACATACCTAAGTGTGGAAATGTGTTTCAAATGTGTGCTAGTCTACACCATTTGTTTAGCATTAGTAAGGAGTTATACTTTTATCAAACAGAAAACATATGCAAACACCTATCATGTTTTATGCTTTCACATTTAGGTTAGAAGGCATTAAGTCAATCATATTGCAGAAGAAAATTTGATAAGTGCTTTTTGATAAGCACTTCAGAAAGTGTAGTGCTTTCTGGTTATAAAGGATGGATGCCATCCAACTGGGTTTAATGGCAGATTCGCAAGTAGCAAAACCAAGTGAAAATGGCAACCTGGCAAAGGCAGTCTCAGCACAGGCTTGGATTTTTATAGGAAATATTTTTTTTTTTTTTTTTTTTTTTTTTTTTTACTAATGTGGGCTGTAGAGGTATTATGATCATTATTATGAGTCATGAAATTGAAAACAACTTCGCTTGGCTATGGCTTTCTGAGAATGTTGTCACCTGACGGAGTTGCCTGCTTAGAATCGGCAAGCGATGGGAGTTCCCACGCACGGACAGAACCAGGAAAGGCTGCTCCAAAGTTGACTTTTTTATTTGGGTCCTTCCACTTTCCAGGCCTCCCAGTCAACTGAAGAGCCTCGGAGGGAGAGACATGGGCCATAGAGGAGGACCACCGCACCAAGGAACAGAGAAACAGGAATTCAGAAAGATCCCGGCTAATTAATTCCAAAGCTGGAGGTTAACATAAAGCAAGAAAGAAAAAAAAAAAGCTGGAAATGGGTGGTAAATTAAAAGAGCAAAAGGAAGACTTTTTCTGGAAGGAATTAAAATTATGGCATCGTGGCAATGGCTAACTTAATTAAAAAGAAAAACATATATTCAAAGAATGAGGAAAGTCTACCAAGCTGCAGACACAAAATGCCGTCCCTAATTGAATTTAACAATAATACGATAAGATTCTAATGTAATTAAGAAAATGATAAAAGGAAAGCAGAATAAAAGGAATGAAAGTACTTATAACTTTTATTATCTACACAACTGAGTTTTTTTCTTAAATAACAAGCACAAAGGGATAATTGAAGTACGAGGAGAAACGCATTTTAATAATTTTCCTTGTGAAATTGCAAAGACTGGGAGAAGGTTAGACTTTAACATCTCCATCCCTGAATCTCTGCCCCTTGTCGCCTCACCCATCACCTGCTTTTCAAACTTGCTACCCAGGCACCTAGAGGAGACTTCCAGGCGTTCTCTCCCCTCAGCCATTACCTGCCGGAGGTTGCGTGTCACTTTGACATCATGCCAGGCGTTGTCGTTGAATTTTCCATTCACTGGCTCCACGATGGCCTCAAAGGCCCCGGACCCCAGGTTAATGACCAAGGAGACCGCGCCATCCTTTAGAGCCAGGTTGACATAGTCAGCCGACTTGCCCGTGTGCAGGATGAGGCCGTTACGCTGCCAGGTCTTAAAGGAGAGGGTGATTTCATCACTGCTGCTCTGGATCGGGTTCTGAGACAGGTCGTAGCACAGATACTCCGAGCCTCGGAAAGTGGCCACATTCTCCTCTCGAGCTATGGGAAAGAAAAGACGAGAGCAGTCAACACTTGTCTGGCAAGAGTCAGATCTATGCAAATACCAAAGAGAACCCACCACATGGGCACTGCCCCTGTTTTGTGCTGATACCATCACAGCCCTCCCTTCAACTCTTCCACAAGTCGTATATTGAAACACCAGGGAAACTAGCAGCAGAGGTGACTGCAGAGAAACTATGTGTCCACACAAGTGTAGAAGACAAAACAAGATGGTGCAAAAGAGCTTGATGCTTTTCCTTCCAATTTTCTCAAAGAAAGACCTGTAGGGAGGTTTCATGCAAAATGATCAAGTGAGGCTTGGGTTGCTTTTGCTTCAGGAATTGCTTTTAAATGCTTATAGAAGAGCTGGTTTAGAATGGATAATTAACTGTTCTGACAAAGGACTCTTTAGCTCCAGGTACCTTCTATTGACCAATAACTAAAAATCAATTACCCTGAAAGATCTGGCTCTGATTTTCATCCATCAATAACTCAGCTAACTTTGGTTTCTATGGTACAGTACCAAGCCCTGTGGGACATGGCTGGGTTGTTGGAGGTTGGACCTGAGAAGGTGATATAGCAGGTAAGGAGAGGGGAAGATAATGAAATTTGATATGTTTTGATAAGACAGCAAGACCATTGTTAAACTCAAGACTGTCTGCTCTAGGGTCTCCTGTTTTACATGACCCTGGTTGGACTATCCATGACCACAGAACTAGGGTTCCATGGGGCCAAGATGGCATTCTACTGGAGCCCATATGATCTTTCAAGACCATATTTCAGAGCCTGGGACCCTGTAATGCCCACCCAAAAAGCCTCAAGCCTGTTTTCAGGGCTTGTGCAGGCCTCTTCCCTGGATCCATCTTTCTAAGGGCAAACCATACCTATTGCAATAGGAATAGCCATGGGGGACTATTTGCAGAGATGTGGACAGGGCTTGCCCATCAGGCTGGGGCAACCACATGCATTCATATCAGACCCTTCATGATACAGGACAGAGCCAAAGGTGGGAAGAGAAGGGAGTAGGCCAGGGGTTGGCTGGTTTCTCCCTGGGTGCCTATTTCCCAATGCCAGAACTCCAAGGAATCCAAAAATTCTAAATTTGAACCTGGCTTTCCAGGTAGATATAAAGGTATATTTGTCAAGGCAAGAGGATGAAATATATTTATTTAATTATTTGTTGATTCTATTTATAAATTTGACACACAGTGTTATGACATTCCATTTGTCTTCTTGCCAGACAGCCCTACTTAGAATAGTCTACTTCATACCAGGGTTGGTCAAAAGCTATAAAAAGCACTTCATTACTAAAAGCAAATGGCAATAATAGTTGAGATATGCAGTTTCCCTTTAAAAATTTGAGGCTACAAAATAAGGTTGAGAGAATTCTATTTTCCCCGCCGGAACTACACTCCAGCCTTATTAACCAAAGCCAAGTCCACTTCAACTCAGATCTCTAATAAATATCACAGCCCCAGGTACATTTCTTAAGCAAAATAAATATTTTCTCATCATGAGGTAAGAGCTGTCAAGGAGACACTTTTACAATGTGAAGAGACTGCTACCTACTACATATTGTTAAATTAATCTTAGCATTACGAGATCTAAAACATCAACTTCAGCTTCATACTCCAGAGAGTTAAAGAAGAGATCAAGTTTCTCTTGTGTGTTTCAGAGCACCGTGGTATCTAACTGCATATTTCTGCTTGTACACACACTGGTATGAGCAAAAAAGACCCATTCACCTATAAAGCCACCTGCAAGTCACAGGGTAGCTTGCACATATGTAAGTAGTTAGCACATAACTCATGCTGTATGCATTTTAGCAAAAATAGCCCCCCAAAAATAATAAAGCAGAAATTCAACACTGTCTGCCTGTTTGAAGTAGATCTATCCAATCCCCTTGTGTTCTGTCTGTTGTCATGATCTCGTCCCTCATTTCTGAAGAAATGTTTTGTTACAATGCATTTGGACAAGCCCCTGTTCAGGAGACCTAGAGGTGACCCTGATCTAGAGTAGAAGGTCACAAATCAAATGGAGTTATCACAACCAAGCTCTTTATCTATAGACATGGATGTGCACAGAGCCAAATCCTATGTATGTCCTTGGCACCACAGGTGGTATATTAATGGGTGTCTTCTATAAACATTTAAGTTATACCTTGTGTGCCCACTGAACTGAGATAAATGAGCAAGGAAAGTAGTGCCTATAAAGAGAACCTTAAATTAATCATCCAGTACCCTTCAAAGGGGAAAAGTCTGATGCAGAACAGCAAGGCACCAGATATTATTTAATGTGCTACATGGTGCTTAATATTTTTTATATAATTAGAGTAAGGAGTCTGTCAAAATAATAAATTTTAGAGCTACAAGGGACTTTGGAGATTGCCTGATTTAATGCCCTTATTTTATTAAGGAAGAAATTGATGACTAGAAATAAGTGAGTTGCCCAAGACGACACAGTTAGTTTGTGGTAGTCTGAGCTTGGGCACATCCAGGCTTTTTCTCTAAATATCCATTATCTTTTTTCTCTGCCCATCACTCTGGATATTCCAGATGCTCCTACATGACTTGTCAAAAGCCACAAATGATTCTATGGAGCTGTGCATTGACTGACAAATATCCCAAATTTTGAATAAATTGAGCCAGAAACCAATTCCTCTCATCTTACATTAATCACTCATTCACCAAAATAAATGTTTTCCTTTCAGCCCCTAGATCTGTGTTTAAATTAAAAAACACTTCTTTTATGTGGGAGGCCACAGAGGGAAAAATGGCATCATTGTAAAGAAGAGAATATCACCATAAATAAATAAGAAATAAAACCAATGCGAGGAAGAAAAGGCCTATGCAAATCACATGCATATTTACGCTAATCTCCATGCAAATATACCAACGAAGATTTTATGTGGCCAAGTGCCTTCCTTTGCAAATATTTAACAGAAACTGCTGTAACAGTTCACAACTTTCCCAATCTTTTCATCCAATGAAGAATTTTCTCAGTTTACCTCTTCTCTGAGCCAGAGGAGGCTACCAAGATCAGCATTACCCTGACTGTTGGGATATCTCCTTCATTGATCAATAAACAACAGACAATTGAAAGCTTCTCTCTGAATCATATCCTACATAAGCAAACTTATATCATTTTCAAGTAATGGAATAATTTTCCCCTACATGTTGTGGGGTGAGAGGCACTAGCAGTGCATAACCCAGTCTTTAAAAGAACAAATCAAGGGCTAGAAAGGAGAAAAAATGAGGACCTCAAAGAAGTCACTCTTCTGTACACTTGCACAACTGACATGATTTTTCTCCTAAGACCCCCAATGTGTCTTGATTCCCTTCCAGTAGCTGAGACTCAAGCACTCTCTTATCACCTTGAAAACCATACTCAGTTGACAGTAAGGGTACATAAAAGGGGCAAAACTAATATTGACAAACATTCATTTCTAACCTTATTCAATCCTTTGAATCCTCCATTAGAAAAACAAATTAACATCCCAAATCCGTTTTTTATACTTGATGTTTATACCGAGAAGGAGGTTGAAGAGACAATGCAGTCACCTTGTATGTATTCAAGCTAAATAGGTGGAGAAAATGAATGCAGGGATTATGTAACACAGTACACAACAGCTTAGCATAAAACTACAGCTTGGCAAGAGAGGAGGCACTGACATGGCTAATGGACTGTTTAGATCCATTTAAATTATATCATTCCAAAGTTTACAATCAATTGTATAAGTGTGAAAATAAAAAGTGTTATTCTCCCTGCATGAAAAGCAGAGCTCAACTCTGTATGACAACAAATCATTTATCCATTATTTGTAAGCGTACAATTGATTAAACACTAGATGCAATCTAGCTATGTATAACTGAAGATTTTAAATCAGTTTGTATAAGATATATAAAGTACTGATCTTTCAAATGGCTAGTTAATCCAATACTGACATATACTTAGTATTAATACGCATTTACTTAATTCTGTTCTTCACTCCCTCCCCCTAAAATACACCCAACTTATAATTTATATAATAATAACTCTATTTCTCTGAGAAATTCCAAAGCAGATTAAAATACTCAGTGCTATATTTTATTACTATGCAAGTATGGGGAAAATGCATGTAACTGTTTAATTAGGCCTGCCATATGGCTTGGTGTCTCAAAAACCCAAACTGGGCTTTGAGGGCAAAAAATTTGAACTTCTATAAGTGATGGGGAACCACTGCATAATTTTACTGAGGGGGATGGAAGGATTCAATCTATATTTTTAAGAGATTGCATAATATTTAAAAATACATTTGAACTACTTTTTCAGGGGCTGCCTGGAACTGGTTCAGCCTAGATGTTAATATAGTTCCTGGATATAGTGAGGTTTGCATTTCACTGGGCAAGAACGTAAGCAAAAGTTCCCAGCAGAACAACCTAAGAGAGGCAGAAACACCAGTGAGCCAGGGAACACAGGAGGAAGCCAAACTGTGGATACTTAAGATCCAAGTGCAATTATGGAACACCAAGACCAAATGCAAAATTTGACAGAAAAAGACAAAGAATTTGTCAAAAAAGGGCTCAAAATGAAAACATGCCACACATTGGTAAAGAAGGATTCTAGGGCCATTTGCAAGCAGACATTTACATGCATCTAGATGTGTGGATTTCCAAATGCTTTCTTAATCATTATTTGTATTCTCTCACTGCTCTGTGAGGTCATTGTACTGTGATTACACCAATGTGAGGAAATGGAGACACACAGAGTTTACAGGGGTCATCCAGGGTACTATGGAGTGTCAGTTCCAAAACTGTAATGCTACGATTTTCATTCCATTGCTTTTGTTACTTTACCATACCACTACCTTGACAGGAGCTCAGATTCCCAAAGCAGATGTCTAGCACCCTACATCTGATATTCTGCAGCTGCATGAAGTTCAAGTCAGAGGTAAAACTACTGACAATGGTAGGTAAGAGCTCTGGGAGGCAGCAGGAAACCAAGCAGGGAAGTAGGGGAGTACATTGACTTTCTTTCCAAATTCTCAGCACCAAGTTGAAAAAAGCCAATCTGAGAAGATAACACATTTTACATCCATCAGAGAACCTTAGAAATGGGATTTTTAGATACTTAAAAGAGCCCATTAAAATGCTGACCCCTCTGAAGTGCCCGTAGTCAGTGGTCCTGTGAAGAACACGTGCTGAGCTCCAGAAAAGGAGTAGCAGCCAGCTTCCTGATGATGAGCCTCAAAGGCACAGCAAAATTGTTCTCATTGTAGCATGCAGCCTTTGTCCTTCAAACTGACACCGCGGTGCAGTGCAATACTTTAGACTGCATTCATGCAAAGATAACCTGGCTGCCCATCCTGGCCTGGCCCACCTGGAAACTAATGAGGCACAGAAACACATGGGCTACGATTGCCTTCCCTGCTAGGCAAAGAGATGTCCTGTGGTCTTGTGGCCAGCCTGTGAACTCACTCACTCTCTGTGAAGACAAACTCAGCAGGGGATATATTATGACTTCTCCACCAGTGCAACTGCAATCAGAAGTTGGAGGTTCTCAAGCCGCGAACTCACAGATCACCCAATTCTGGCCAGGGCTTTCCAGGCAAAGAAGCCCCAGTAATGACAAAAGAAGTAATGAGTCCAAGGCAGGCAGGTACACAACTGCAGAAATAAACTTCTAGGGAATAAGTCCACAACTGCACAGTTTTACTCATTCCTGGGGCATGGAGGGGCTCCATATACCCTGAGTGCTGAAAGATACCTTGAGCTAAAACAGCAATTTGAGTATTTTGCTGGCAAAGAAACAAGCCAAGTATAGTTGGTTCCTCTATGAGTCTGTTTTCTTCCTGGGCAACCTGCTAAGAATCCAATACACTGAACAGGAACACCTACCTCTAGGAGCCTCTTAGGAAGCTGTGAGCAGACATCCATGTTATCTGTTGAGCTATGAGATGATCATATTTGCAAAAATGAGGGGAAAGTAGAAATCCTTTTACTGGAGTGAATTCTATTGTACACTTAGTGACATTTCCTGCTAGAATTTGGGGAGGAACAGAATGATTGAGTTAAAAGGCAAAAGATTAGGCAAGTGACTGCACTCTCGGTTCTCCCTGTCTCATTTCCCTTACACTGTATTTTAGGGCCAAAGAAAGCATTAAGAGAGATCAAACTGCAGAGCCATCCCCCAAGGACAAACAACAAAATCCTTTACCTGCCACATCCCATCACACAGGTATTTTAAAAGCAGAGTGTACCAGCAGACAGGAAATTGTGTCGCCATGAGCAATCCTGCACTACAAAAGAAAATACACAGGAAATCTGACCTCCTGAGGCCATTTCCAACCCTTATCCTCAGATTCTCTGCAGGAAAGATGCAGCAGAGAAATAAATGGACTTCTCCACTGCCTGGGTCACTCACTAGCCTGCAGATGCTTCTTGAAAGTGATGAGAAGGAAAATAGTAAATCAACTTGTCACTTGGAAAATAAACAGCCAGCATCCTGGTGAGGGAAGCTGCCTCCGTCCACAAAAGAATGGCCTGGAAAACCACGCTTCACTGAAATCACTAGAAAGCTAATGGTATCCTAATGACGGAATTGCTGTCCATTGCATTACCATAAAAGTTAAATTTGTTTATTCACGTAAGGAATAAAGATTCACAGGTGCCTACTATGCACCAGTTAATGTGTTCAGTGCTGAATGCACTTAAGTCACATGGCAACCTTGTAAGTATAAATAATTAGGTGATATTTTACAGAAAAAGAGAAATTGTAAAGCTAAAAAAAAAAATGTTGAATGCCTGCTAAGGGCCAGGCCTTGCCAATGGACTCATGTTAACAGGACATTCTGCCTGGTTGACCAGTAGACTTACGGCTTGAAGTGTAATGATAAAGGCTTTGAATCAGACAGACATGGATTTGACACCCAGCTCTGAAACTTACCTAAATCTATGGAACTATAGCTTATTACTTAATTTCTCTAACCCTAATCTACAAAATGGGAATAACCATAGTACATATTTTATAGAGTTGCTGTGAGGCAGGAATACAAGGAAGTTCTTAGACCAGTTCCCAGCCACAGAAGTGTTAGCTATTATTGTTGCTGTTGAGAAGGCATGCACAAGCAAATAACTGCCAGTGTTGTAAATGTCTGGTAGGTGATATAGGCATACCAAAGAGGAAGTAACTGACCCTGGGCATTAGAGAAGGTTCCATACAGGAGGTCATACTTAAAATGTGTCTTGAAGTATGAGTAGGAGTTTACCTACAAAGGGAAGAGTCAAATGCTAATTAGAAGAAACAGCATATCCATTGGTGTGGTCATTAGAAGAGCACAGAGTATTTTGGAGAAGGTGAGAAATTCAAGGTGGCTAGAGCAATGGACACATGTATAGGTTGAAGAGGTAGACTGGGGCCTTCTCTATAACATCCTTGAGCAGTGGGAATGGGGAATTAGCAGAGAAGAAATTCAGCTAATGAGTGGCACAATTATACTTGTATTGTACCAGGGGTCCAATGGGTGGACAAATGGCTAGACAGGTGAAGAGGGAACCAGGAGACATTTCTAAGATAGGATGGATATTGCTAAAACAATAAAAAAATAAAAAACACACAACCTTAGCCAATCACACTGCACATGCCTGTCTTCCCACTTACAATAATTTTTGTAATATAGGGATCCAGGAGACATTTCTAAGATAGGATGGATATTGGTAAAAAAATAAATAAATAAAAATAAAATAAAAAAAAATACACAGCCTGAGCCAATTGTACTGTGCATGTCTGTCTTCCCACTTAGAATAATTTATGTAATATACTGTACATTTTGCTTTCCCTCAACCATCAAATCCATGTAAGCAAAACTGTAATTATGCTTCTTTCAGTATTTGTTTCATTTTAATTATGGGTCAATCAAACGAGCATTAAACACAAATAGCGCACTCTAACTTACAGAGGAGAATCCATTTCCCTGTCCCCATGACATGATAACATTTCCTCCCCATTCCCCAGAAGAGTATAGTTTTGGAGTAACACTTTGACCATCTCTCCTTTATTCATTCTCCTGCAGTGATTCATCTGCTTGGTGATGTAGTAAGGGTCTGATATCCTAGTTCTACATCTCCTAATTAGAGAGTCACCATTCCCAGGTGGCCTGCCTTTCACTCTTATTTCCTTCTACAAAGCTTCTGTGTTCTCCTTTAGGCAGTCCCATGCAGTAATCCTTATGGCAGTAGACTCTGGCCCTGTGGAAGAAGCCCTGCAGTTTTCTGGCTCTTCTACTTGTTGCTGAATGGGTGAGTTTAATTCAAGGGAAAAATTACAAAGAAGCCCAATTTGGCTGCAATAAAAGCCACATCTTTTAACTCTACCAGCAATAGAACTGATATTTGGATCCTTGACACAATTATGATTTGACTTTTATGTCTATTAAACAATTAGTTCAGAAATCAGAGGGATAAGTTACGGTCGTCACCTTGGTACTCAACAAATATTGACATAGGCACCAAAATAAAGGTTTCAGGCAAAACTCAGGATATCAAACTGGTCCTTGGGTTGCTTTCACTATGACTGGAGAGGTAACAGATACATCTAGAGCCCTGTGAGTTCAATGGCAAAAAAATATATGAATAATATTAAAGCCAGCTCTAGGCCACAGAGTTTACTAAAAATACATTTCTTGAAGTTACAGAGTATAAGTAGGATGGTGAAGAACTTAACCAGAATTGACCTCCTACAGATAAGTTTCACATTGAATTTTGAAGTTTTTGAACACAAAAAAGCTATAGAATATACACATACCCACAGACTTACATATCCTGACACCTTTGGCCAAGACCAAAAAGAATCATCAAAACTATTCAATAACTAAGGTGATTATACTGGAATACCAAATGCCATGTAGTCACACTACATTCTGTGGACTTCATGAGGACAAAATGTTAGGAGGGACACAAAGCTAGAAAGGAGAGGTCTGCTTCCCTACTAACACTGTATATTTTTGTATAATCATGACATAAACAAAATTAATAATAATGAAAAATATCCACAATGAATCTAGAGCACGAAGTAGATAATCTGAAAATTTTTTTATAAACAGTGGCATACATACCAACTTCAATTTCTACCAAAATTAGATACTAATTCACACACACATGTTCAGAAAAGAATATAGAAGTCATGAAGGTTTACAGGATTTGAGAAACTCATATATTTGGATATTTTGAAGCAATAAGTATGAATTTTTTACCATATAAACTTTAAAATGTTTATTTCTATCAAATATCTCTTTGGTCCAAGATGAAAATGAGTAAAGAATTCTCTGTAACAATTATCCCCATATTATCAGAAGAAACCTTAGAAGATGATGTAATCTACTTCCTGCCTCAATAAAACTGTAATTAAATTACATTTTTGGTAAAACTATCTGCCTTTAAGTATCTACAGAAAACAAGACAATCAGGTATTACGTGAAACTTTCTACAAATTGTTTAGGAGCCAAATGGATTCTGGTCCTAAAAGGGAAAAGTGGGATCCAGAGGTGGTACGAAGCTTTGCTTGGGTGATCAACAGGGAAGTATAAAGTGTTAAAGAATTTTACTCAATGTGTCCTTCCTTAGGCCCAGAATATATAGAGAACAGGAATATAAATGGTGAGGGGCTGATAAAATTGACCTCCACTAATTTATACATATATACACATACACACATATACCTATACAGTGATCACTAATTATTAGATCCTACAGCTCTATTCATATGTAAAAAGAATAAGAACTGTGTATACAGAAAATCTCCCCATCAACTTCAGGTAGCGGTTACTTTGGAGGAGGAAGAGAATAAATGGAACCAGGGAGGTATTCAAACATGACTAAGTCTTTATAAAAAGACATAAAGCAAAAAAATGGCAAAACATTAAGATTTGTTCAATCTGAGTGATGGTTAAAGCAATGTTTGTAATATCTTCTACTATAGGTTCTATACGTTTTATGTTTTAAATACTTCATCCTTTTTTGAAAAGTTAATTCTCTGCTGCTGACAAAACATCTAACCTCCCAATACATCTCGAATAATTCTTTGGTTATTTGATTTATGGCTGTCAACTTTTTAGCCATATGCTGTGAACAGCAATTTTTTTCATGCCTTTTCAAAATCTCCTGTTTACCCAGAATATGTTAAGTAAATAACTGAAGAATTGAAATGAAGTTGAGTTGGTCACAGTGATTCTAAAGTCACCAGTTCCACCTCCTGCCCCATCGTTGCTTTCCCCACTCTTTCTGGAGACCCACTGCTCAGAGCCATGGTATCAGAGTTCAGCCTAGCTTCCCAGGGGCAAAGGGAAGAAATGCTGCTGCAAGCTGAGGGATAGAGAAGACACGTTAATCTGTTACCATGGGGTAGTTCCACAGCAGATAGAGAGTCAAACAAGGCTGGAGTCTGGAATAAGTGACAGGTACATCTGCCACAACCCTCCTAACGCTTTTCCTTTCCACAGCAGAATAAAATCATGCTAGTTCTTTAAGAAAATCCCCACTGAGAAGCCTGAATCTGTGCCCACCCTCTTAGCCTCCCCTTGCAGGAAGAGGGAGGGCAGCCCAGCTCCTCCTTTGTCAGCTCTGTGGGCTCTAGCCTGCAAGTCTAGACAGAGTGGCTTGTTAAAAGGACCTGGAGTCAATGCCTGGACAAGATCAATAAGGCTTTTTACGACACAATGAAAACTTTCTATTTTGTTAAATGTAGTTAATCTACCATTTCTGCAGTACTCTTAAAGCTTTCAGTGCCAAGCACAAGAGCCCAGGTGATTAAAACCCTGTTCCGAGACACAGACTGGAAATTTGCCAATGTGGAGGTACAAATCCTAGAAACCTGGGCTGTGTCTTCTTCTATAGCTACACGTGCACTTTCCTTTCCTCCCAAAGATATAAATATAGAGGCTGATACTGATAAAAATTAAAAGGGTCCCATTCCAATGCTTTCAAGAAAGGACTGATAATTCCCAGCATCTAAAATGATTAAATGAAAGAATCTGAATGGAGAGGTGGAAGAGGATGGGATATGTTGAAGGGGAATGGGGAGGAAGAGTTCTCTAAAATGGAGACAGACTGAAAAATCAGTGGTCTGATTCAGGAAACCTAAATAAAGAAGAAATCTTCAGTGACTGCATATTCAATTATAATACTAATATTGTGCATAAAACTAGAAGAAAGTATTTACTTAATTTTTGTAATTTCTTCATCTCAGACTATTACCAGTCTTCTTAAGCATCAAAAGATTCTTATTTTTGCTATAGCATACAAAGTACAGGAAATTAGCATTTATTGAACCTGTATCATGCTCCAATGAAGCAAACACTATATATGTAGCATTTGACAAGAATTAACCTGTTTTAGTGATTTAAAGTTACAAGAGTTCAAAACAACACAGAACAAATAAATTATTAATAGAGATGGCATATCTACATGCTCATATTCATCTGAAATGGGAATCTTTTATTAGGATACTTAGTATATTTATTCCTCACAAAAGCCCTGTGAAATAAAGTTTTATTAGTCCATTTTTCAGATGATAAATCTAAGGCTGAGAAGGGACTAAATCCTTCTACCATTTCCAGTAGGAAGCAGATCCGAAATACAAACCAATGTTAACCTCCAAAGACTACATGCTTTCCATTAGATCATGCTGCTTCCTATTTAGGTCTTTGTATCTTTTCCAAAGACCCCTGTCAATAATATGCCTGTGGGAGATGAGCTATTCATTTCTTTAAAAAGAAAAAAATACATATTTGCATAGCATGTAACATATTCCAAACCACTTTCACATACATTATCTGATTTTGTTAAGTATAAGCACCCTTCGGCAGCTGCTAAAGGAACCTCTATCTGCTCAACAAGGCTAGATTTCCAGCAAATGCTTAGAGGTATTAACCACATACTTTGGGATCTAAATATGGATCATAAAACAATAGGAAATATCATGGGAATTGTGTATATTCACCACTGGATATAAGTGCTAAAATTATCTTAATTATGAGAGCATAAATAAGGAAATCCACTGTTGATACACTGACTCTAATTCCCGTTTAACCATTTACAGATGCTTCAACACCCCAACAACCTTCTCCATGGCCAAACAGCTAGAATCTGAGCTATGACACCAGAGGATTAAGGTCAGAAATATGCTCAGGGCTTGTGCCAAGGTAGCCGCAGAAAGGGATATGGTTAGTTGATTTGTGATTAAAAAGAACAACAAAACTGAGAGTATTAAGACTCTGAAATGAAGACTCAAACTAGTTTAGTTTTGTAGCTTGTATAGCCATTTGTGATGAATATTTACATTTCCTATGCTATCTGTGAAGCCAAAATTCTAACCCTCTTAAGAAATACTGGGTAACATCTATCAATGGTGTTTTTTGTCGATGAGTTATGACAAAACTGTGAATGACTTGGACATCTCCACTATGGTAGGAGATTGCAGACTTAGAGAAGTTGTGGTATTTGTACATATCACCAGTTGGTCAACGTTTCTGATTGCACTTTGTAGATGAATCAATCAGAACAAAGAAAAGTAAGAATACTTGGTTAGAATACACAAAAACATTGTCCAGAACTTAAGAAAATGAGGACTGGTGGCTCATTCCTGACAGATGTAGTGAAATCTCCATGTAGGTATCTGCAAAAGTGCATCTTGCTACAGATAGAAGTTGAGATCTAAAAGGAAGTTGAATGAACCTGATTCCTGATTTAAAGACCCAGAAACCAGGTCTTATCAGAGTGGTTGTATCATGGGAGGTTGACCACACCAACTGGAATGAACATGAGACTAGGACAAACACCAGAATGCCATTAAAATAATTTACAATAAAAACTTACCTAAAATGCAATAAAAAAAAAAAAGAAAAAAAAAGAAAAACAAAAACTTACTATCAAAAAACTCTACAGTCCACAGACTGAGATTCCCACTATTGATTCTCAAGCAATGAAGCATTGGTCTAAGGTAAAGTTTTCATCAATCTATAATACATTTAGAAAAATAAGAGAAGTGTAGCACGTTTTTAATAAATGCTAAATTTATGCACTATTCATGTATTCAACAAATATTTATGTAGGATCTATGCCACACCACACACTGTGCTAGGCACTGGGACATGGAACCCTTGTAAAACTTTCATTCTACTCCTTTCTACTTTTTTGGTTTCATAATTTCCTGTCTTGTAGAATGATGGTGATGACTGATAGACAAAATTTGTTAATGTTATTATTTAAATAAATAGAAAAGTAGTCAACTCTATTTTCTTTCTTTTTTCATAAAGCATTTTTTGGTCAACAAGATCCAAAAGTTATAAATAATCTGGAAGCAGAGATTTTTTTCTTTGTGAGTTGTCAGACAGATGTTGGTCTAAACATGCCACTCTCCTGAAAAGAGGTCCACCAGGAGCTTCAGGTAGAGTAACTAGCCATCTCAATGTGCCTAGAAATGAGAAGTTTACCAGGACTTTCAGTGCTAGAATAGTTGGTTCCTAGAAAAGCAGGATGGCTGGTTATTCTACGTGGATCAGATGTCAGAAGATAAAAGATAAAGCACTTCAAGTAAAAACTCTCCATTACCTAGAATCATTGGCAAAGAAAGGGCATTGAGTTAGTGGGATGCTTTTGTTAGCTATTAATTTCTAATTATTTTAAATTTGGCATCTGGATTTTTGAAGAACTAGTAATTACACAAACAATTTACTTAATGTGTTCATTGCTTTGGTATATTACTTTTTAAAGCAATTATTTCCTACTAACCTAAAGTCATCCTATGAATAAGGTGAACTCCCTTTGAGAATTCCAAAGGGTCTTTGAAATTCCATGGCACTTCACAATCATCTAGCTCATTATCAATTATCATTGCACACCACCACGAATAAACTGCTTTTGCTTTTCAATTATTTGAATTTGGGATCACGAGTGTCCTCTGTATTATAAGCGGTTAATTACGTTGTATGGAATAATTTGTGCAAACAGAAGTGTTCTCTCAAGGATTACCTGGATAACTCCAGGAGCAGGCAGAAACTTCACAAAAGCTTTAGGATGGCAGCCTCTGGTGCATCCAAGGTTTGGCAGAAAAGATCTGTCTTGCATTCCCGAGTGCTGCTCAGTCCTCCTACCCTCCTACCTCCGCTTTAACTAGCTATGAGCATCCATCTGCTGGGGCCTTTTGAGCTTTCCTCAGTGACATTGTGTCACTTTATGAAAGAATAATGATGTACCACTACCTCGGCTAAAGTAGAAAAGTAAGAAGACATCATAGAAGAAAGGAGAGGGAGAGGAGCCAATACTTAATGTTCCTCTCCTACGTGCCTGTCATCGCAAGAGGCCCTTCAAATATTGTCTCTTTAATTCTATAACCTTAGACAGGAAGCATCATTATCAGTGTTTCATACCAGGAAATGCCCGGAGCCCCTGAAATGGGGGTGATGTTAGTGATGATGCCAGAGACCGTTTTTGAAGCTTATTGTGTATCAGGGCTTTGGCTCTGGCTTTGCATTCATCTTTCAAAGAATCTTCACAACAACCTGTGTAGGTATTATTATCTACAGTTTTCAAGGAGGGGAACTGAGATTTAGGGGTTCAGGATCTCCAGTTAGAATAATAATTGACGAGGGAATTTAGAATGAAGCTAGACTTGGGTGTAACTCCAACCTTGTTGCTTTTCCTACTACAAGAGTTTGTTTTGGGGAAAAGGAACTGCCGTGAGAGCAGGAGCTAAGCAATTCATTGTGTGATCTTCTAGGGCTTCTGTGGTTGCTCGCTTGGACAGTGGCTTTTTCCCAAGGGTTCTCCCAAGGTGACAGAGCTCTAGTTATAACCCTTTGGCTCCCTTTTCTATGGCAAGACAGCAGAACTAACAATATAATCAGATTATATACCCTTTATGGCCAACATCATCTCCCCAAATTTCTCATTGCACCCAACCCTTACTGGGCTTGGCCAGGGAGAGCCAAATAACCACAGTTAACCATGTGTTATTTGAAGTCTTTAAGTTACTCACTCACTCAATCATTTTATTCATTAATTCAACAAACCCTTATTGAGAACACTTGTCATGTGCCAGGTTGACAGTAAAAATAGGAGTTCTGTCAGATTTTAGCATGTCATATTTTTCAGGTATGTTATGGTAGGGAGTATCCTTAAATCAGATTATTGTGAAATATAAACAAATAGTTTTGAAAACACATAAAAAATTTGCTGAGCCATAGTGGTTTATGCCTACAATCCTGGTGACTGAGAAGGATCGCTTGACCCAGACCACGCTGGGCAATATAGAGACCCTATCTCTACAAAAAATAAAAAGATTATCTGGGCACGGTGGCATGTATCTGTAGTCCCAGCTACTTGGAAGGCTGAGGCAGGAGAGTTGCTTGAACGCAGGGGTTCGAGGCTGCAGTGAGTCACGATCACACCACTGCACTCCAGCCTGAGTGACAGCATAAGATTTTGTCTCTTAAAGAAAAAAAATTATGCAACTCTATGGTATTATCCATAACAATCATTCCTTTTCTTACTCCAGTAGATGTCCACCATTTATTTAAAAGCTCTGCAGCACTCCATCATGAATTTCTTGATGGGCTCTATGGATGAGTTCCAAGGGCTGTGACTTTGGGTTTACCACAAGGTACTTACGTAAAAAGAAATTAACTGGTTTTCATAGCCATGGCCAAGAAGGGGTGTGCTCCTCACTTCTACTTTGCAAATAAAATTGGTAAGATGAATTCTAGATATTATCTATGGAAAGTGCTTTAAAAATCACACGTTTTCTATTTCTTTTTACCAGCCCAGTATAGTTTAATGTTTTCCCAAAGTAATTAGCAATATAGCCAAGACCAGAATCCGGGCTTTCTGATTTTATATACGTGCATTAGTTGTAAAATAACTGTGAGGCAGATACATTAACAGGGAACAACTTTGATCTCCAGGATGTTAGATGCCTAATTCCCAGTTGAGTTCTTCCTCCAAGCCACCCGCATGTATGTCTCACCCAGATGCACATTTCCATCAACGCCCCAGAGTCACTGGAGCTGGCACTGGGCAGCATCCGCCACTGGAAAAGGGCTCTGGGTAAGTAGCGCACATTACTACTCCCATAGCCAAGCTGCTCACTTTATATAAGTGTCCTCTTCTATACATTGAGCTCTTTTTTTTCTTCCCCCTGGAACAGTGTAGACTCTATGACTTCAGGGAGAGAATGCTACTTAATGACTCCAATTCAGTATCCTAAAGGCCTTATCAGCTGTGGACAGCCCCTCTTCTGACAGGTGACCTTTCCCTCTGTGCTCAATTCCAGGGAAAAACAAAGGCACTGAAACAATTAAAAACACTGAAAGAACAGGGAGATTGAAAAAGAAACTCCAGCCTGATGCAGAGCAGCCTAACAGAAATAAGAGAGAAAGAGAGAAAAGGAAGGGAGGGGAGGGGAGGGGCACTGTCATGTGCCAGGTTGACATGAAAACAGGAATTCTGTCAGATTTTAGCATGTCATATTTTTAAAGTTATGGTAGGAAGTATCCTTACCATAAGAGGGAGGGAGGGAAGGAAAGAGAAACAAACAAACAAAAAAACTAAGAGAGTGAAAAAGGACAAGCTAAAGAAGACTGGATTCTCCAAGTCCTCTTTATTTCTCTTGTTGATGGCTGTAGAAGGCAAGAAAGGGCTGTTAATAAATCTGAGAGCCACACTGGTAGGGGAAAATAAAGAGAACAAGAAAAGAAGGGGAAGCTACGGCATGCAATGGCTTGTGATATATAAAATGCCTCTCCACTTTCTGTGAGCCCTGACAGGAGTTCCAAGTGGTAAGAATGCTCAAGACCTCAGTGCTCTCTGAAAGAGAAGCTCCTTCTTTCAACACAGGGGAGCCAACCACCTGGCTTCATACCTACCCTCAAAACCCCCCAACAGACAGGGACAGCCCTCTGCAGACCCCATAACCACATTCCTTTATGTCATCACTACTTGGCAAATTGCACTCCTTTTCCATCTCATTTGAAAGATGTGAATAACTTTTACCTGACATTGGCATAGACCACTTTGGGGAGATATATGCACATCCATTCACATAGAAGTCAGAGCATTCTCAATATTTTGCAATAAAATTAATTGTAAACAAACATACATCCCTGAAGGCAAAAAAAATATGTATTTTTTAAATTCCTCATATTTATTTTGAAGGAAAAAACAATAATGATTCATCCCTTTCATTCTCTGGTTGGAGTTTAGGAAGCACCCATGATGACTGCTTTCTACAGAAAAGATGCATTTTCCTTTCACAGGAAAGATGCATTTCATTTTGCTCTTCCTGTTGAATATGACACAAACTATACCGACACAGGTGCCTTTTGAGATGCATTTGGAATGCAATCCTCCCATCCTTGAAAAGATGAGAGCTGTGCACTATAGCTAAAGCTCACCAAGTAACAAACTATATGAAAGGAAGTGAATCTGAGAAGAGTCAGGTGTTGCTGGAGTGCAATTTCCTTTCCTAGGTTCTAAGTGTTTCCCCAGACTGGATGACTCCAAGTGCCTTGTTGCCTTAATAGTGGTTTTTCACTGGCCATAGGGCTGCACTGTTTAATAATGGCAGTGATCAATTCTGGATGGCTGGTCAATGCTGAGCATCAGGCTTACCTCCTTGTCTGTGCTACTGTATGGAGCCATCACAACTCAGACAAGTGCTGTGATAGTCTCTTCTACAGACATGGGAATTGAGGCTTGGTAACCTGTCCATTGTAAGAGGTAGCATCAAGGATGAAAACCAGGTTTTCCTGACCCTGAATCCTTTATTCACTCTTTACTACTGCCCTGTACTGCGTCAACAGGTAACCTTGAGCCTCCCGCGCACGTGGACTGAGATCCATCAAGGGACGCCTGCTCTGAAGCCCCAAAGACTACCTCAGTCTTCCAGGGATTCAAGCCTGGGGAATTTCTAAGGCTGTGACTGATTGTTAAGCATCATTTTTCCTTCACCTCTGGCGGAGGAATAGACCTGTGTCCTCCCAGTCTGAAGTTAAGATAAGAAAGATAAATGCATCTTTCAGCTCCTACGTGTAGGTCTTTCCTGTCCAAGTCCTTTCCAGATGCAAACAACCCAGGCTAACTCCAAGAGGTCATGTCTCCCTGGAGAGTACAAGGATGTTGCCAGTAACCTTCTTTGACATAAGATATTAAAGATATTAGCATTTCTGGTTTTCTACTAGTCAGAAGCTAAATAAAACAACAACAAAAAAATAAAGCCAAAATCACAACTCTGGATGCTCTTGTGTTGGTTGCATACTGTTGGCTGTGGGATCTTATGAAGATTAATATCTTTCGGTGTGGTGGGTTGGGAGAGAAGCAAATCCCATGACTTATCTTATACTCTATCACAGATCAATCTTGAAAAAGAATAATCCCTCACGTTTTTCGTAAGATTCAGGCACAATTGAAAAGTGTGTGTGTATATATATATATATAAAAATTATATTTTTAAATATATATATTTATTATATATATTTAAATATATATACTTTTAAATATTAAAATATTTTAATAATATATTAATATTTAAAAGTATATATATTTAATGTATATATATAATATATATACTTAAAAGTATATATTATATATATAAGTATATATATTATATAATAGTATATATAGTA